>JAMYIC010000542.1:0-19872 GCA_024112705.1 Microcera coccophila
CTCTAGCGACGGTCAGTTGTCGGTCTGATATATCTAAGGACGGGATCGAGGCACCAAGGACGCTCACCTTGTCTAGGCTGCTACCTGATGGCTTCGCCGCCACCACCGACGGGCGCTGGGGTAGGTAACGTTGGTAGGGGTTGTGTGAGCTTCGCAGGTTCGGGAGGGGGGCTTAGGGATCACGACCGCGTGTTGCGCGAAGAAATGGCAACGAGCGACGTCAGCGTAGAGAAAGATAGATGGGAAGTCTGGTGGAGGGACGTGTCGTCGATGGGGAGGATGGCACTACGAGGCGCTACAGCCTTCCATGTGGTCGGGGGTGGTGTGGATGGGGTGAAATCCACACCCACCGGACCTTCAACGCCATCCTCCATCCATGCCTCTAGGGGCGCTCGCAGGGACCACATGATTGGCGGTTTAGGGGTCTAGTGGCACCGTTCAGGCCTGGGCGCCCTGCACCGTCCTGGGAAGCGTCCCCCACCAGAGCAGTGAGCGGACGAGGGAGGGCCCGAGCCTTGCTCGCATTCCCATCCATACTCTACTATGTATGCTAAAGAGGGAGGATGAACAGGAGGATGAACGGGAGGATGAACGGGGGAGTAGGGGAGTAGGGAAGAGTAGGGAAGAAGAGGGAGGGAGAAGTCTAGGGGAATCGAGGTGACGATGCCCCTACCGAGCATCGACGACTATAAATGGCAAAGGAGCGCATCATCTTTGGGTAAACGAGACAGGGAAGAACCGGATGAGGCGCGGGAATGTCCAAGGTGGAGGGCCGGAGACGACTCTATTCGTGGGTAGGGCAACATGGGTATTGCAAGGCAGCGCCCTCACACAGCACGCACGGTATCGTTGGGTAAGGTATCGAAGAGATGGATGAGCGATGGATGCGCCATGGAACATGCAAGAGTAAGAGAGATGTTTCTATGCAATCGACGCAATACCGGTTCGGTACCTTAGATGTTGATGTGGTGCCCCGGACCGTGGCGCGTGGTCAAGGGGGATGGGAAACCTCAAGGCCAGAACGGATACGCATGACCGCACGCTGCGAGGGCGATTCCATATTACGACCCGATGAGGTCTCCAGAGCCTGATGGTCTTGGTGTCTTAAACGCAAGTCACGCTCAAGGCTGGAGGCCCCTCCTCCCCCCCTCCTTTATAGAAATGGTGGACGAGGTTGCGACCACTACCTCTCCTCAGCGACCTTGGTTTTCCAAGCAGCGCGAGGGCGAGGCCGTGTCAGAAGATGGGCTGGCGCCTTGGACGGATGACTTTTGTATTTTTAGCCAGCCGCGTCGAGTATAAAAGGGAGGACCTCGGTACCTCATGCGGGCTGAGATGTCGCCTCGAAAGCGTAGAACTGCTGCAAGCCGAGAGATATCGCATCCTACCTTGTCCTGACGCCGGATATCCCTGGTACAGTCGCATCGCATCGCATCGCACCGCACCCGCATCGCGTCTGCGTCGCGAGCTTACCTAACCCTTCTCGTCTTCATCTGCACACCATCCGTCAAGCGCGGGTGCAAGTGCGATACGAGACGGCTGGCATTCATCCAAGCCCTGACCGACTTCTCACTTACACCATTTCCGCTTCCAGCACCCTCCCTTACCTCGACTATCATCGCCTCTATTGGCTTTAGGCCAAAAACCTCAGACCGCCCGCCGTCCGTCCAGCTGAACCACGGGCAGCCTCCTACCCACATATACAGCAACCGTCTCCCTTATGCAAACCAGCCAGGTCGAGACTCTTGATCCCGTTGAACATTACCAACGCCCACGCCTAGGACGAAGACAGCAGCAGCAGCAAAGCGCTCCGCCAGAGAACCGACACATTTATCCACTGCTTGGCATCCCCGCACAATCGTCGTCGATACGCCATCTTCCGCCACTGTGTTACGCCGTTAGATGTGACGCACCCTGTTGGAGACTCGAGTGCCGACCTGCTTTGCGAACACCGCCACTTGACCGACTAGTTCCCGTCCCCAGACTGCAGCAGGCGGTACAGTTAGCAGAAGCCATCTGGAGTCCTTCGGTCCTCCGTACAAAGCGCCCCGACTCCGTCGATTAAACTGCGACTTGACCTCAATCACCTTCTGCTTCGGTTGCGCAACACGCCGGCTCCCCCGACGCAGCCGATCGAAAGCGTCTACTGGCATCGTCATCGTTTATTTGAGTGAGTTCACCTTTGATTCTCGGATACTCGGACTTGTGTATATGTGTGTGTGTGTGTGTGCGCGCGCATCATTTCATTCTCACTCCCCCCTCACATTCTTCCTCTCCCTCTCCCTCGCCCTCGCTCTCCCTTCTTACGCTCCCCCTCACTCCCTGCGCTCCAGGAGTCCGTGGACCGCCGACCGTAATAAGATACTGGATAGGACAGATCCGCGCACCTCCGAGACCAACTGCATCCTTGACCTCCTCCCGTCGGCGCAGTGCCCACGCTGACTGGTGGCCACCATTCCAAGAACAGCCGGGACCCTGAACAAGCGGCCGACACCGCCCAGAGGACGAGCCAAGGACCAGGACCATCCAGAAGGACCAGACGCCCACCCCACTGCGCCCCTAAACTTAAGCCGGGCCCCTAGACCTCAAAGACCCGGACCCGCCGTTTTGAGCCACAGGCCACAGCTTCGCCCGCCTCCCTCCGACTCACTCAACTCACCATCTCCAGCACTTGCGAACGCTTCTACTCCCCCCTCCTTCTTTGGAAGTCGCGTTACTTGTTGCCTCGTCCCGTCAGTTTCTCTCGCTTTTGCGACCATCTGGATGGCCTGGAAGTAGCGACCTGAAAACGCCCCATCCGACATTGCTGCCTGTAAGCTGAGTTGGAGGTTCCCCGGATTCACTTCTGACTCCTCCGCGCCCCTCTGCATGCTCCGATCTTGCGCCGGATCTCACCCCCATCTACCACGTATTCTCCTCTTCAAACGCTGCTTTCATTTTTCCCGATATCGTTTTCGCCTTCTAAACTGGTGCTGACATATTTGTTTGAAAAGGCCCTCACAAGACGTTCTGATCATCTTCTCGACCAGTTCCTTTTTCGCCGAACCGGCGCCCACTTAGAACTTTCGCCTACAGACTCTGGGGCAGCACCATCCGTTCGAGCACAAACATTATCACCGTCATTGCTCATGATGGCCCAGCACGGCTTTAATCAGTTTGGCTCCGCCAACGGCGGGAGCATCGATCCCAACGACCTTGCCATGGGGAGCGGATACTCCCCCTCCTTTCCCAACAACAACAACTTCAACTCCAACTCGAACGGCACGAATGGCTTCTCGAGTGGCTCAGCTCTGTTTGGTGACGATGAACTTCTTGATGGTTTGGATAGCGGACACGGAGGGATGTCTGGCCAGGGTCAGGACTACTCCGGTATGAATATGGGCTTCTCTCAAACTGCCTTCTCCCACCGTGGCAGCAACGGTCTGCAGCTGGACCAGTCTCACATTAACGGCTACTCAAACACGCCCGATGGCGATCCCATTCAGAGCCCATACGCCGCCAGCTTCAACGCTGGTTTCCGACAAATGCCTACCGGCCACTCCCTGGGAACATCTCTTCATTCTCCGTTGTCCTATTCGGGTTCTCCCTTGACAGATCTCAATGGCGACGCTTCCGATCCAAACTACTTGAACGCCAAGGCACGAGCGCGCATGTCGCAGCAGATGCAGAGGAAGGCATCCAACACCCGCAGTCCCATGAGTCCCAAGACAAATGCTATGCACAACCTGACCATCGGATCTCAAGAGTCTCCTGGCTTTGGAGCCCAAACCATCCGGACTAACGGTATGCACGACAAGTCCGGATCCGGCCAATGGATCAACACACCCACTGGCAGTATCCCTGCCTCTTACAATTCAGGCTTCTCCTCGCCGATGCAGCCCGGAATGAGCCAGATCAACGAAGTCATGATGAAGGGTGGTACATCGATGCCAGCCAAACTTGGCGTTACCCCGGGTGCCGTCTCATCGCAAGAGATGAAGCGAAAGCGTCGTCGGGAATCCCACAACTTGGTTGAGCGTCGTCGACGAGACAACATTAATGAGAGAATCCAGGACCTCAGCAGGCTAGTCCCAACTCACCGCCTAGAAGACGAGAAGATTCGAAAGCTGATCCAAAATGGAACCCCGCTATCGCCCACGCTAACAGGCGTCTCCAACGCTCAGGCAACCTCGGGGCTCGCCGGCCCCGGCGCACGAAGGGCTGCTGGAACTAGTGCGGGTAACATCACTACTGGTCTCCCCCTAGAGGAGAAGGACAAAGGCCCAAACAAGGGAGATATCCTTAACGGTGCCGTGAGCTGGACCCGCGATTTGATGTGGATGCTTCACCTCAAGCTTCAACAGCAGGAGGAGATGATGAACACCATTGCTGAACTTGGAGGCCACTTCCCTTTCGAGCTGACTGAGGATGAGCGACGCATGCAGACTGAGCTCATGGATGCCATTGGCAAGAATGAGGCAGGCAATTTCTCCTATTCACGAACGGCTGGATCAGGGCTTCGCGTACCCCACCACACCGACTACAGGGGCGACTCCATCGGCCTGGGTGGGAGCGTTGACCCCATCGCCATCAGCCCAGAGGAGAACGGGGGTGGTGCACTAGGCAACGACCTCAGAGATGCTGACCAGTTCTGGCACGATCCCGATGACAACGGAAGCGGCCACGCATCGCTCAACTTCAAAGAGGAGGATGAGTACGACATGGACCTCACCCAATAGCTCAGGGGTTGAAGGCTGGAGTGGACTACTGCATCTCTCTCTCTTTCTCTTTCTCTCAGCATTGGTTTCCCATTTCCAGGGACTCGGGAAACATTGGGTTGCGCGGGGACGGAAGATACCCAGCTGGCTTGCTCGTATTCTTGGTTTCTATTGGCGTTTGCGTTATCGCGGCATTTTCATTCTGTGCCTGTTTCGCCCTGGTTTTCGGAGCATCTCAATCTCGAGCGAACCAATTGGTTTCTCAGGCGTTTACACCAGTTTCTGGCAAGGGAGGGCTTCGTGATTTCGTCCGAGGAGCGGACCTGGAGTATCAGGGCATGGACATGGTACATGGGCGTATATAGGCTCATATACAGCGGAAGGGGCGGTATTGTCTCCGAGCCATTTTCTCTCCTTTTCAATCTTATATTATTATCTATCGGAACTTGGGTTACTTCTACTTTTGAGCTTTTCATTTGCGCATTCTCGATACCATTCCTGTGAGCCCATCTGGGGCAGATAGCATCCTTATACGGTTTTCGTTTCGTTGGCCATGGATGCATGTTGGACTGGCAATGTGACGTTTGGTTACATTGCTCAGCGACGCGGTGCCGGACTCTGCGTATCAACCATCTTGCATTTATTTGTGTGTATTTATTTTAGTTTAGAACCATATCCCCTATACCATATGCGAGCTATCATGCAATTTCAACTCATGATCGCCTGTATGGTTGTGCTACTATCATGTTCCCGTTGCTACAGTATGCCGCCACTGCAGTGCTATATACTGAAAATTCCTACCCTTAGAATTAGAATTTGTCGTTTGGATCAACCCTTGGAGCCCCTACAAAGGGCTTTGTGTTTGTGCAGGATTAATAACAAAAGCATGCATCAGAGATGAATGTTTTGATCATTCACTGCATCCGACAGAATGAGATAGGAAGCCTTGGAGCTCTAGGATCTTCATATAAAGACCCCTAGCCCATAGCTAGATAGATCTTTCGCAGTTCCCTATCGGTACTGCATTTTCTTTCCACAGAATTACCAATGTCTCACGCAAAGCAAATACTCACTCATCCCGGTGAGTAGATTCCACGCTTCCTTCCTCTTCATCTCCTCTTGCAGTGCTATCCTCTCCAGCGCGGACTGCCCATCAAAGTATTTGATCAACATTTGCCACGCATTCATCATCTTCTCATCCTTAAATCTCCGTGAGACGGCAGAGAGATACCGGGATTCTTTCCCAGTTGCCTTCTTCGCATCAAGTACGATGTAAGGCGTCAGCCCGGCGAGGTGAGGTGAGTCGTTGATGGACGGATGGGGGGTTGCAACGGGGACGACTTTTCGGGCATGGGCGATGGCCTTCTCAGCTGCTTCGCGGTGGGCTTTGCTCGCGATACGTTCGAGGCGGGCTTTCTCTGCGGCCTGCTCGGTCATGGTGGGGATGTGCAAGGCGTCAGTGCTGGACCGATCCTCCGAGGATTCCGATGTTCGTGGTGGAGGTGTGGAGGTGTCATCCGCCGCCTTGAGCTCCTCAGCCTCGATTTCGTAATCAACCTCGTAAAGGATCTCGGGCCAGACGACGACGTAAGCGAAGGTGCAGAGCTGCGTGACCCAGCCGCCGCGCATGAGCCAGGCGAGCATCAAGAGGTAAGTTGGACGATGGGCCTTACTGGGTGAGAATTGCTTGTATGGCCTCGGGCTTTGAGAGAGTTCAGCGAGGAAGTTTGGCAAGGGAGGAGCGAGGGGGAACGCGCGCTGCCATTCAAGGGTGTCTTGAGGAAGCTTGGTGAGGTCGCAGTTGGAAGAGAGGATATAGAAGTCGCGAGCGTGGAGGGGTGGGATTGCGATGGCACGGCGCCAGAATATGAAGTGCTGAGCATATTTCCGAACTTGACCCAGGGTGAGAATGTTGCTTTGGCCGACCTGATAGAATCTTGCAAGACCCATTAGCAGATAGGTAAATGAAGAGGCTCGGACTATGCTTACGACTGCGTTGGTTTGGAGAGTCGCACAAACTCAACCATGGACGCTGTAGTTGGATCGGGATCGGCTTGCAGTTCTGAAATGATCTTTTTCTCATCGTCAGTCAAGAGGAGAGCAAAGTTTCGATCAAGAAACCCCGGCTCCTCGAGTGCGTCCTGGCTCACAAAAGTGTTGGCCGTGCTCAGCCAGAGGCCACGTTGGGCCTTGTCTTCGTCCTGAGGTAAGTCATCGACGTAGAAGGGTATAGGGATCTGAACGGATGGCGTAAGAGAGCCAGCTGCAGTGTCAAGGTGCAGCGCTGCAATCTTATTCTGAGAGACAGCTTCATAGATGTCGTGAACTGCAGCAGCAAGCGATGAGCTCTGCAGGATCTCTCGCCAGAGTACGCTCATTCTCTTGCCTACGAAGCATCAGTACATGCCCTCTCGTGCGAAGCAAATGACTCACGCTCCTCGCGTGCCTTCTCCTTCAAAGCCAATATGCGCTTGGATTCTTTCCAGACAAACTCGCTGTGCTGTTGGCTATACTTGAAGGCCTTGCTAACCTTTTTGATGATATTCTCGTAGATGACCTCTGCCAACTCCTTGACTTCATTCTTCTTGGGATTCAGGATGAAGACGAGGTTGAACATGGTCATGGAGCTGCGCTTTTCATCCTTTTCATCCTTTTCTTTTTCCTTCTCTTCGTCCTCTTCCTTGTTTTCAATCTTGTCTTTGAGAGGTTCTGGTGATTTACCGGCAGCGGCGGCAGAGGCATCCGGATCATGAGACCCGGACATATCGTCGGCGTACCTGGAGCCTTTGGATAATTTGGCGGCTTTCTTGGGTTTCCTCCATTTTCCGTTTTCGGGCACATGGATAGGATAAGAGACACAGTAAAGAGGATCCAATGATAGTTGGAAAGGCCTCTTGTGATAAGACCTGGCGGGAGTCAAGATGCCGGCAAGGTCCCTCGCTGGGAACCCAGCTACATGTTCCCAGGGGACGATCTGGGTACCGCTGTCGGTCACATAATGGTCATCCGGACTCCTCTGCTGCTTCGGTACAAGACCATCAGTCACATCGCCGTGTCCTTGCTGAGACAGGCGCTCGAGAATGATGTCTTCAAGTTCTGGAGTCTGCGAGGACGCAGGAGCCGACTGGACTTGAGCTGGGTAGTGGAAGACGAATGCAGGCCCGTCGCGAGAACGGTTGATGACCAGCGCGACGGCAAGGAAGTTGTCGCTATCGACCCTCGGCATAGCCATGATGCAGGCGGCATGCTACCTTGCAGCGGAAAGCAGCATTGTCGACTTGTATCTCGGCCAATGATTAATGAAGTGGAGATTGTAGTCTGGTTATGGTTCACTGCCTTACAAACTTGTGGTTGAGCCTCAAAATTTCTGGTCCCAGCTGTGGCGCAGTCGTCCATACCTGAAGTTACCAATACATGGGCACCTAGACTACGTGCGGCGCCTGAATGGCCAGAAGCTCCAGGGGCCGTTCCCTTGAACGATCGGCGCTGGCGCGGGGCACCCACCAGTGGGCAGCCTCCCGAGTGACCTCGTTCATGGACGCGGGGCAATTTGGTTTTATCACCTCTCGGCGGTATCCTTTCCGGACTAGGGCTCTCGAGTCGGTAGAGAGATGGAATTCATGCAAGTAATGCGTGGTAGACTCGAGGTCTAGCAAGGTCCCGGCGGTCCAGGACCTCTCGGGACATGTGGTGGGTTGGCGTCGTGGCAGAATGGGCCGTACCACAGGGAGGAGGCAGCCCGCAAAGCGTAAAGCGTCGAGTGTAGGCCCCCCCATAAGGCAAGCCCAACAAAATTCCCAACACCCATCAGACGCTATTCGATCTCGTGTGCGCTGAATCGCCTACTAAAAGGTCCAAGAGCCGACATAGGCTCTCGCAAAGTCAGAGCGAATAAAAGAGGGTAATTTCATTCCTTTCGCCCAATCTTGATAAGGCGGCCCCCGCCTCTCTCTCCTCACTGTGGCTGTGACACATTGGGACTTTCACATGGGCTCCAACATCCTTTTGACTGGCCAACTCTCTCCCAAGTTTGCCCACAAAACAGCATCTCGCTCACTGCTGTACCATCGAAGCTACTACGACGTGAAAGGTAACAGGTCGTGTGCTTCTCTCTGCTTCTCCCAGGTTCAACCCAATTTGTGTTACCATTTGGCACTTGATCTCATCGTACTCACTGCCCCCCTGCCATCTGGCCTCCGCAAACTGAACCACCCCTTTATCCCACCATCGACCCTCTCTACCGCGCGCATCTTAAGTCGGTCAAACGAAGACCTCTAGGAGCCTCTAGCCGTCCAGAAATGAGAACTTGAGGGTCGCCATAACCTCCAGATCCTTCGCCGCTCTTCCCTCCCCTTCCGACCTGCCCCCACACACCAACCATGGCTACAAACGGTGTGAACGGCGCAACTGGCGAGGACGGCCATGTCCGGTTCATCCCCTTGACCTACGACAATAGTGACTCGCAGAACTCGGCGCTGAAACTCATCCAGACTTTGTTCCCGGACTGGGCCAGTGAAGACTCGAAGGTCGAGTTCGTACGTTTTACTGATGGCATCACCAACACTCTGCTCAAGGCGATCAATCACCGACCTGGTCTGTCCAAGCAGGACCTCGATCGGGAGGCCATCTTACTTCGGGCCTATGGTAACGGAACTGCCCTGATTATTGATCGGGAGCGAGAAGCTGAAAACCACGAGCTGCTGATGAAGCACAACCTTGCTCCGGAGTTGTTGGCCCGTTTCCAGAATGGTATGCTATACCGCTTCATTTCTGGCACCGTAGCTCAAGCGCAAGACCTAAATGACCCTCCCATCATGAGGGCCATTGCCCGAAGGCTTGCTCAATGGCACGCCACCGTGCCTTGCCTCCCTGATAATCACGGCCATCAGAACGACGTGATCAACCGCCGCAACAGCGTCAACGAGCGTCCAACCGGAGCGGACGTGCGGTCACCCCAGGAAGTGATTGTGAATGCGGCTCCCGGAAAGCCAGCACCAAATGTCTGGACCACGATGCAAAAATGGATCCTGGCGTTGCCGAACGACACGGATGCTCGACGTGAGAAGCAGGCGCTCTTACAGCGGGAGCTAGAGGACATGATTAAGAAGCTGAGCCAACGCCCCGGGCTTGGCAAGAATGGGGTATGAGCGAGAGTCCTTCCATGTTTGAGGCGCTGGCTAATCTGTGAGTGCAGCTCGTCTTTTCTCATTGCGATCTGCTATGCGCAAATGTCATTATCCATCGAGATGGAGCTGGAGATCCGAACACCACAGTTAGCTTCATCGACTACGAGTATGGGACGCCATCACCTGCGGCCTTCGATATTGCCAACCACTTTGCGGAGTGGGCCGGGTATGACTGCGACTACTCTGCAGTTCCGACGAAGAGCCAGCGGCAAATCTTCGTCGAGGAGTACGTGAAGGCGTACTTTGCACTCACGGGCGAAAAGGTGGATGAGCTGGAAGAAGTCCGAAAGCTGAGCGATGAAGTCGACATTTTCCGAGGCATCCCCGGATTCTACTGGGGCATCTGGTCGCAAATCCAAGCCGTGATCTCTCAGATCGACTTTGACTACACGAACTACGCGGAGTTGCGACTGGGCGAGTATTGGGCTTACAAGGCCGAGGCTGACGGGAGTCGGCATGCGGCGGGCAAGGAGATCCCGTTGCGGGAGCAAACGTGGTGGCGCACGGTATGAGTTCAGACTCGCAGACGCAGCGGTTTGACTAGGACTGCAAGGGAGAACGGGTGGCTGGGGTGATGACCATACAGGCGAAGAAGCGAGAAGGCGTTTGGGGTTCCCCAACAGACTTGTATCCATGGATCCTTGTCGTAATGTCCTTTCTTTTCCCCTTGCTTCTTTTTATTTTTGCTTTCTTTTTTTATTTTTACTTTTTCTTGTCATGCTTACGGATATGGACGATCAAAAAACTCAACTGCAGAATGGGAGCGGCCAAGACAGGAGAACCCATTCAACATGAGGCTACAGAGCATAACTATATTCATATTACATACCATGCACAGCAGATTTGTTGCTCTGCATGGCACACTGACCTCCACAATGCCCACCTTCGATAAGAGAACAACACATGGATCATGAGTCTTCTCCCGAGGGCTGCCGGGCTAGGGGGGGACTCGACAGGTGGTCTCGGCTCTTGAAGTAGCCCCGATCTGCCAACCGGGAGCTCGCCCGCTGTGGCTCGGAGCTAAGGTACGTGACGTGCTTACAAAGTGCCTAAAAAGAGTCCTCTCGATGCGCGACCGTTAAGCACCAGCGTCACTGAAAGGTGCGGCGAGGCGGCTGCTGAAGGGACCGAGCTTCCAAGAAGCGGGGATCGATGGACGGCCAGTGCGTAAGCCATCAACGGTTCTCTGGAGCTGCGACCACGACTCCGTGCCACACCCCATCACCCGTCACCCTGCATGCCATGTTTTGTATCAAGCGTGGTCGCTGAATCGGCCAGGGAGGAATTCCTTCTGTAGTGATTGTGATTTGTCGTCGAGGCTTAACCGAGCGACGCACCAACGAGCGGCGGCAGTCGTGACGCCGGCTGCCTCACGATCAGCACGCGTACGGGCAGAGGACCGTCTGTCAATCCCGATCGGTCGAGACGAAATGGCAAACGGCAAATGGATGAGCCACAAGGGCCACACATTAGTGGAAGCGGTAAGAAAGTGACAAGCTCCACTGGAAACATCCGAGCGGAGTGGGCCATGGTCCTCCACTTGAGATGCTACTCCCGCCTGACCAGCTGAGCATGTGCTGAGGCAAGTTTGGGGGGTCGAAGGACAGGGTTGGGGTGAGCCATCGAGGGCTCTAGAACTCGAGGATCGACATCGGCGAGAAGCAAACATTCCTCAGACCGAAATTGCCGACAATCTATGGACCAGGGGCTTCTGTTTCGTCTTCCACCGGTGACCGGCTGACCGGGGCGGGATTGTCTGGCTGGGTTGGTGAATGGTGGATATGGAGGATTGCGGATTGTGGGTTGTTGTGGGTTGTTCTAGGTTGCTATGGGTTTGTGGATTGTGGATAGCGGGATTGTGGATGGTGGTGAGGGCTCCTCCTCACGGGCGGCGAGATTGTCCCCCGCTAAGGTAAGGAAGGCTGTGGGAGACGACGTCTCATAACCTCCTCCGTGGACGGCCGAGTACTTTCTACACTGGGAGGCTTCCACGTGGCTAACGGCCGACACTGTGATGCGGCGCGTGTGACGGCCGCTCCGCCATAGTGTGGGCCCGACAGAAGCACTGTTCTGAGTGGCTCAGCTCTCGGTACTTCGTACCGGTCCTTGGCCGCTTCAGGTTGGATGCATCGCTGTTCGGCACTACACGTACGCGTACGGCATATTTGGCAGATGCCGCCAGACGATGAGGGAGAGGACAGTGACGCCCGTTACAAGCACTGTTGGGGCCAATGCCAGTGCCAGTGCAAGCAGGGCGAGGGAAACTGCTGCAGGCCCACCCCCTCCTTGAGGGCACCTGCAGTCCTCGCCCTCCCGTCTGTAAGGTAAGGTAAGGTAGCTGCTACGTAGTAAGGTAGCTAAGATAGGCAAGGTAGGCAAGGTCGGCAAGGTAGGTAGGTACCTTAGGCAAGGGCTAAAGGCTAAGAGCTAAGGCAGCAAGTCGCAGGTGTGCAAGTCGCTCTTCCCCTCCATCTTCACACGGTCCCGGCCACCCAAAGGGAAGGAGCGCCAAAGCAAGGGTCCTAGCACGATGTCGGGGTTTGTTGATAACCCAGGCTTTTTCAATCTTCACCTTAGCATCTCCAGGAGAAGACCACTGCGGCAAACGCCAGAAGGATCGCTACCTGGCCGAACACGACGACCACTGTGGAGCTGAGGAGAAGGCAGGCATGGGACTCGATCGGCGATAGCGACGACTCCGACATGCTCACCATCACATCGCAATCCTTTCGAGATATGAGTTGAGATGAGTCAAGATGGACCTCGACTTCCACCGAGCATGTCCGGTTTGGAACAGCAAAGGCTCTACCCCAACCCCTCGCATCAGGTTGAACAACACCCCGGCATTCGGCCCAACGTCCAACCAAGGACGCCTACGACCTTGGCGCCCGCTCAACATGGTCCTAACGTCGCCCGTGAGCTCGTCATGTTGCGACACAAGCTAGGTGTTCTTAGCGACGTCGTTGATCGCTACGGTACGTTGCGTGCAATTGTTTTGGCCTCATTCGTCATGACCCCCAGCACACAAAGGCAGCTGACCTAAACCCCATTCCTGTAGGCTTTACTTCCCGTGTCCCAGCTCTCTCAGACGCCGAGGAAGCTCGAATATTGCAGTATCGTTGCGAGTGCCTTGAAGCTGCTTGCCTCCGAGAAGGTACTCACTAGCTTCCGAATCAATCCAGGGGACTGCTAATGATTCAGACGTCGATGTTGCCTCCGCCTTGAGAGGCGCGCCTCTGGAAGCACCACCAGGATATGCCGTATGGCTCGACAACCATCTCGCTCACTGCGATCCAGTAGTCCGCCGTCTGCATGATAAGAATGCTACAGCACAAGTCGGTCGCCCGGAAGCGTCCCTCAAGTGCCAGAAGCCCGAGTGTACCCATTACATCTACGGGTTCTCTACGGAAACTGAACAAGACAATCATGTACATACGAGTCAGCCCCTGAAGGGTACCTCGACTCCATCACCGGAGAATGCGCCGCCGATGTCTGCAATATCCAGCACCCCTGACGTACAAATGCATGTCCCTATTCAGCCGCGACGCCCGGTTGTCAACACAAACGTTCCAACGCTTCCTCTCCCCACGCCATCGACAGGGAGAAGTGATTCCGGCCAAAGCTTCAGCTTTCCCGAGATTCGCCCCGAAGTTGCGCAGCCTACGCTATGGACTAGTCTCAAGACCAAACTGCCTCCTCTGACGGAGGAAAGAGTCGGCCGCGGACGCTTGCAATCGATTGGGGAGCTCAACCTTTTTCGAGACATCAAGCCTTGCCTTCGATGTATAATAAAAAAGCAAGATGTAAAGTCGTCCCCCATTGGCAACATCACGAGCTTACAATTGCTGACTTGTTCCCCAGTGCGATGTGAACCAGCCCTGCTCAGTGTGTTCGAATTTGTCTGCTTCTGAGATAGAGGATCAATGGCGTTCTCTGGGATGCTATCGTGGATCTATTGTTCCGTTCATTGACGTATTGCTGCCAGGTGCTGCCATCCTTTGCCAATACCTCCCGTCCTCTCTCAACTGACAAAAATCATAGCACCACTACACTCGCCCCCGAGGCTAACCTTGGTAACACCTGATCTTACACGAAATAGGATCATCGACGAGTACCTCAAGAAATCGTATCCTTTTATCTTAAGCGATGCACCGGGCTCATGGGGACTCCACCAGCCGGATAACTTTTGGTGGCTCGATGAATCGGAACAGAACCGCGATGTGAATAATATCTCGTATCAAGCAACGATGGGACCATTGCATCCAACACATCGTGTTCTTGAATTGAGTCGCAATTGCGAGAATACGGCATATAGTTTGCAGGACTTGCTAGGCATCACCGGCTTACTCTCCCCTAACCGTGCAACAGAACAGGCGACATACCCAGTCCTATTTCAAGCAAAACGTTTGCTTCAAGATCTGGTGTTCTATGATATGTTGCAGCCTTGTCCAGCTATTCAGCTGAAGGTTCCCCAAAATCTCCAGCCTCCTCTGGATGAAACAATATTTGCGGAACACGCTTGCGCCTTACACGAGGACACTGTGCAGTTTCTACAATGCTTCGAGGCTTTCTCAATGCCGCCGTCTCAGAAAACCTTTAAAGAATGGCTTTCGGTCTTTATCTCACTTTGTATTTTGAGTGCAATACGAACATTACTCTTGGACGTTGCTTCTTCGGCCACCGATGGCGTACCTTTCTCGGACGCTCAGAGGGAAAATACCAGGCAAAATATCGATGGCATTTACAAGACCCTGATAGGCCTATTTGTAGCCTCTAGCAAGGCGATTTTCAACTACCTATCCCCGGAGGAAACGTCACTTCTGCAACATGTCAATCGCGTCATTCGCTTAGACACTTGGCCGGCATTGAACATACCTTCTAGTTTTGACTACCTCATGAGACTTGGTATCGGGCAAACTGAAGCCTTGGGGTTCAATGGTTATATCAGACCGAGCTATCCAGGAAAGGGGATTGAGAGTGTGGGTGTTCCATCGGAGGTTTCTATCGGCCAACCTATGTTTGATGCAGAAGCATCAGTGGAGCCCTGGATTTCAAGCCCTGGGCCTTCGAGGTCGGGACCTGAACGGCCAGGTTCATCCCATATCATGTCTTATGCGGAGCCCCAGCGAGCCCGGAGACATACTGTAGGAGAGGAAATGTCTTTCAGTCCAGTACCAAGGGGCGAGCCGATCCCCCCCGCAAGATCCAAGACGCAATACCATCGAACTTCACTCCGGCGTGTCTACTGCGACCAGTGCAATGACCACCCAGAAGGCTTCCGCGGCGAACACGAACTCAGGCGCCATGCAGATGCTAAGCACTCGGCCATGGTAAAACGATGGGTTTGCAAAGAACCCAAACGCTGGAGTCCTTCTGCACCCCAGCCCGTCATTCCTCTGAGCAGGTGCAAAGCATGCTTGGCAAATAAGCGATATGGCGCTTACTACAACGCGGCAGCACACCTCCGCCGCGCTCACTTTCGGCCTCATCGAGCTGGCAAAGCCAGTGGAGATTGGCCATCGATGAACATTCTCAAAGATTGGATGCGCGAAGTGCGACAGTCCATTGAGATAGAAATCACAGACGATTATTCCTCAAGCGAAGAGGAAGAGATGGAAGAGCCCAGGACGCTTACAAGCTTCTCTGTGGGCCAACTCCTTCAATCCCCCATAGTTGAACCTCACATGCCAATACCCGTGCCTCTTGGGGCACATACTTCCTCCACCATCGCTGGACCACCCGTAGCGATTGATCGGATCAACCCCGCAAACCGGTCTGCTGAGCACCGTTCCAGGTGTCCCCATCCAGACTGCGGCCGCGTATTCCGCGACCTTGCAGCTCACATGCTCACTCACCAGGAACAACGACCAGAAAAATGCCCCATTGCAACGTGCGAATACCATATCAAGGGCTTCGCCCGCAAATATGACAAGAACCGCCACGCCCTCACCCATTATAAGGGCTCTATGATATGTCCCTTTTGTCCTGGTCCCGGCACTGCGTTTGAGAAGGCCTTTAACAGGGCGGACGTCTTCAAGCGACACCTGACGGCCATTCACAACGTCGATCAGTTGGCTCCAAACAGTCGAAGGATCATCAGAGGAGGGGGTGCAAGGGCAAAGTGCTCCATCTGCAAAGGCGAGTATGCGACGGCGCAGGATTTCTATGAGCATTTAGATGATTGTGTTTTGAATGAGGTGGTGACAGAAGGGACTCCCGGACGACGTCTTCGGCCACGCCAAGGGGACGATGAGCAGGGACCATCCAGGGAGGAAAGTGAGGACAAGGTAGAGGACCAAGCCCAAGCCCAAGACAAAGGGCAGGAGATGATGGAGATAGAGGCACAGTCATGAGGTGAAGGCACGTTATAGACATTTACACGGGTTCAAGGTAGTGACGGAGTTATGTAGTGAGCATTTATGGAGCAAATTCGAGTGTTTTTGAACTTGATATCTTCAAATTTCCGAAACATGCTTTTATTTTTTTCCATCTTGGTGCCGCTGGAGTGGACATCGGACACGTTTGTTTTGGTTGTGCACTAGAACACAAGCGGCAACGTATGGGCAGTCTGACGTTTCGCGTCATGTCAAATAAAGTACAAGCAAGGGCATCATCATTATCCCTCGACATTTAGTATCAACCTCTCTACCTTCTCTCAAAGTGATATCTTTCTGTGAATAAACAGAATTCCTCAACGCAATAAGAAACGAAAACAACGCCGTCGCCATGCATATTCGCTCTATATTATCCATCTCATAATAGTCTGTGAAGTAACGTGCTCCCGGCATGTCAGGCCGATCACGAAACCGCCTTCTTCTCGTCAACGAGAAGATTCTCGCGCTGACCCATGTTCTTGGGGCTGGAGCGCATGAAGAAGTCATGGATCTCGGGTGAAAACTCGGCATCGTCGGGCATCTGAGCCTCGGTCTCCTTAGGGCCACGAGAAGCCTGAACGAGCTCCCAGTCGGCGCGCATGTCCTGGACCTTGGCTTTCCAGTCGGCCTCGGGGTTGTAGGACTTGGCGAGGCCTCGCATACGTTCCCAGAGAGAAAGATGGGTCGGGTTGACGGCGACACCATGATACTCGTGAGCTTTGCCATGACGGATGTAGTTCCAGCGACGCTCCTGCTCCTTAAGGTCGAGGCCGGTCGTGTCAGGGAGGAAAAGCCAGGTGAGCAGCATGCCAGCAAGGCCAAACCAGGGGACTACGTAGAACCTAGTCTGAATGTCGATGTAGTTGTAGAGGATGGAGGCGAGGAGAGCGCCCGCCTTGCCGATACAAGCAGAGAAGCCGTGGGCGGAAGCTCGAACGGGGGTGGGGAACACTTCGCCGGCGATGAGGAAGGTGACGGAGTTGGGGCCGAACTGATTGAAGAAGGAGGAGAGGAAATACATGGCCTGGAAGGCGTGGATGTGATCGGGGCTGGTGAAGTAATCGTATTTGAAGGCCGGGATGACGAACATGAGGAAACACATAAAAAAGCCGACCTGTTGCATCGTCTTACGGCCGTACATCTTGTTGTCGATGAGGAGGGAGGCGAGGTAGTAGCCAGCGAGGGAGACAACGATGTTGACCAAGCTCCAGGACCAGACCGTGACGAGGGAGTCGGGGTTGCTCGAAACGACCTTGATGAACTGACCCTGGAAGAGCTTGTTGCCGTAGAAGAAGACGTCATTGCAGAACCAAGTGCCAGCGGTGGCGGTGAGACGACCGCCGTATTGTGAGAAGCAGTAGCGCAGAGCGTTCCAATCGTAGCCGGTAACATTGGAGCGAGCCTTGGCTTGGGCAAGCTGCTTGGAGGCATTGGGCATCTTCCAGATACGGTAGTAGAGAAGCCAGAGCGTGCCAACGGCAGGGAAGGCAAAGGACAGGCGGAAGGTGTACTGAGCGGCGGAAACGCTATAGGGAGGAGCGCCGTTGCCGTTGTTGAAGATGACGAGGAGGACAATAAGGATGATTTGGTTCACGAGCTGACCCCAACCCTGCATCAGAAAAGCGGTCGTGACACGGCGACCACGGTGGAGACGGTCCTCCTTGTTGGAGATCCTGCCAGAAGTGACGGCGCTCTCGAGGGAAGAGGTGGCGGTGATGGGATACTCGCCGCCAACACCGATGCCGTAGAAGAAGAGAGAGAAGGCGTAACAGATGACCCAGCCCTGGATAGTGAGACCCCAACTGGCCGTGAGCATGATGAGACCGAGGAACATGATGGCGGCATCCTGAATAAGACCCCATCGACGACCGATCCAGTCACCCATAACCTAAAGAGCGCACGCCGTCAGCGGAATGTGGAGGGAGAGAAAGAGAAGGTTAGAGCGAGACTTACACCGACGAGGCACTGGCCGACCATGATGCCAATAATTTCCAGATATGTCACAGAGGCAATCCAGTTCTCGCTGCAAGTCTTGTGGTCGCTCCAGCAGTCAGGCCAGGCCTTCTTGAAGAGCGGCTCCAAGTTGCCAATGGAGAAGAGGACGTAACCCTCGAGGCCCAGACCGGCACCAGGAATGACGGCATGGCGGAAATACCAGCCCAGAGGCGAGAGGGGATCCTTCTTGATCATCTGACCCGTCGTCTTGAGCTCCTCTTTCGCAGCCTCCTTGTCGACCTTGGAGACGAAGCTCAGGCGCTGGCGGAAGGGCAGGTCGGCCCAGTAGACCCCTTCGGGGGTGTACGAGTCCTCGGGACGGGTGACATGGCTGAAGATGCGACGCTCTGCCTCGGTGGCGTCTTGAAAGTTGAGGTCATCGGAGTCGTTGCTGGTGGGAGGGCCGTGGGGAACGGGGACTTCTCCGGGGATTGAGATGTCGTGGTCGTGGTCGTGGTCGTGGTGATGTCTGAGGCCCATATTGGCTGTGATTGTGGTTGAAGTAGGGATAAGAAAGGATAGAGATCGACCGATCAACCGATCAATGGGCGAAGACAATTTTGATGATGACGATGACGATGTTGGTGACGGTGGTATTGATATTGGTTGATATCAATGGGGGTGGTGATGATGTTATTATGTTCGCACCAAAAGTATGCCAAAGGCGTCTGTCTCACAACACATAACAGTCACACAATATCAGTCTGTTTCCCCTCACGAAGTCGAAGAGAAAAGAGCAAAGTCGGGAGCGACCGATAGAATGATGATGTCCCTTCTCGCTTCCTCCTTCTCGGGGCTGCAGGAGGGCGATCAACGGCTGTATTTGAAGTTTCTCTCACTCCTCCATGGGCGCGGCTGCATGGAAGCGAGGCGTCATGAGAGCTCGCAACGGGGCCCAACATGCTTAACTCGGATGCGACCAACCAGAGGCGGCGAGACAAGAACGTGGGCGAACGTGGGCGAACCCATGGTCGGGAATAATTGTCTAAATCCTGTCTGTAACATGGTAGTGGCCAATTCAGTCGAGCGTCCGATCCACAATCGCTCGTCCTCGGAGAGACTAGGCGGGCGAAGAGTGGGAGGAGAAGGAAAAACCAACGTGAGCTAAAAAGTTCTGCTAGGGGACAGCTAAAATCCCGGGAAGCAGGGGTCTACCCGCTTAGCTTTTCTTCTACAGGGGTTGCAATGAACCGGGTTGATGGCATAGGTACCTACAGCAGCAGGCTGGCATGTACCGGATAGCGCAAAGTGCAGTGCAGCAGCGCGGTACAGTATAGTGCAGTATAGACTCGTACCGTGTACGGCGTGCAGAGGTATGGCACCACCTATACTACTAATATTGCCCATGAGGTGCCAAGAGGGAGGAAGCGAGGAAGAGAACTTACTTGCTTCATTGCCGGTCGAGGTACATCAGCCTCAGCCGTGACCGGATAGGACGGCATCTCCAGCGAGGATCATGGCATTGATCGGGAAACACCCACGGAGCAAAACGCGTTTAGACTCTTTTAGTGCCAGATCCAGTTAAATCTGTCCGTCCTCCCTCGTGGCTGTTTCATGATACAATTTTGTGTCTCCAACGATGTCATTGTTTAGTGGTTTCTTTTTTTTTTTTTTTTTTTT
>JAMYIC010000543.1:0-19627 GCA_024112705.1 Microcera coccophila
TCGCTTATTCAATATCTACTTGGACGATATAGTTTAACTCTACAAGTCCTATCATTTATGGACATTACTTGGTTGTTGTACCATTTTTTTTTTCTCTCTTTCCCTTTCCGGCGCGAGTTCGGAGTGATCTTGGGGCCTGCCGAGGCATCTGCACCCAAGCTATGGCAAGCTCAACGTTGACCCCAACAACTACCATCTAAATTCCTCTGTCAACTTCAACGTCACCACCATCCCCGACCTTCACGACCCCAATTGCTCGCCATGGCTACCGCTGCCGCCGCAAGGCCTAAGAAGCCGGCTTCGGCCCTCAACAAGGGCTATCTCATCCTCTACAATGCCATCTCTGCCGTTGCGTGGAGTGTGGTTCTCGGCCGCGCCGTCTCGCTGTACACCCTCCGCGGATCGCAGTTTGTCTACCTTGGCGTCGGAGACTGGACAAAATGGACGCAGACCATGGCTGGCATGGAGGTTCTGCACTCGCTGTTCGGTACTCGTTGCACCCAATGGGCCGCTGAAGAGCAGATTTACTGATGCTGACTGAATTAGGCGTCGTTCGAGCCCCCGTCCTCACCACCATCATGCAGGTCTCCTCCCGCTTCCTCCTCGTCTGGGGCATCATCGACATGTTCCCCTATCTTGCCTTCTCGCCCTTCTATACCTCCATGCTCGTCGCCTGGTCCGTCACCGAGGTCATCCGCTACTCCTTCTTCGCCCTCTCCCTGTCCGGATGGCAGCTCCGTGCGCTGACCTGGCTGCGATACAACACCTTCTTTGTCTTATATCCTGTTGGAATTATGAGCGAGTGTTCGTTGGTGTGGCTGGCGACTAAGCCTGCGGGACATATCAACACGTTGTTTAGATACCTGCTGTACGCCGTGTTGGCCGTTTACGTTCCTGGCAAGTGGTTATACGAGGGTGTGAGGGAATTCTGTGTGCTAACGATGAATAGGTTCTTATATCCTTTACTCGTACATGATGAGCCAGAGGAGAAAGGTCATGCGGGATCTCAAGGCTAAAGACACGAAGACGCAGTAAATGATATGCTGGAGGTTGAGGTTTTAAAAGGGCGACATGCCTCGACAATTAGACTGAACAGAGAGTTGGCGATAAGACCATCTAGAGGAAAGTTACTGGTTAAGATACCCAACATCCACGAAGACAATAATACTTAAAAAAAAATCACAAAACTGTTTATTTTCTGCGCTCTTAACGCCGCGGCTACACATGAGATAAACCGAGAAAACATCCCATAGAATAGCTATCCTTCTGACGCTACAGGAGCTTCTAACACTGAGGGTGTTTCTTCAATCATGGGCCTCGCTTCAGCACTAGTCTCATACCATTCATTCTGTAGCCAGCTTGTGATCGCTGCCGTTGCGTCGTCCGCCAATTTTTGGTATCCCGGATTGTCCTTTGGCGTAAACATTGCTGTCCGACTCGTTAGCCATGGCTCGGACTTACACCCAGCGATACAATACTTACCCATATGCGCCCCGACCTCGTCAGTCGCTTTGTCATTCACAGCCTCTTGCCAACGTCCCCGCTGCTTGGGCACATTGCAAAACGTCCGATCTCTACCCAAGACCGTCCCCACCATGCTGACTTCCTTCGAGGGTGCTGCCTGTCCAAGCCGAGTGTACAAGTTGGCGAAGCCTACGTCCAATTCCTGGTTGAGCCTCAGCATGAACTTGACCCGTTTCTTCAATTCCTCCGGCCTAGCCAACGCCCCGACAAACTCGAGATGTGACGTCGCCCATGACCAGCCCTCACTGATTTGATCACGCTTCATCCACGCCGCCGCACCACCCGCAGCAACCGCTCCGGCCGCACCGGCATACATGGCCATCTTACCCCATTTCTGCCAAGAACTCCCCGATTGAGATGGCGGAGCGGGAAGCGCACCGGCGGATGGCTTGGGCGCTGTTGCGGTCTGCGCGGCCTTGTTGGCGCCCCAGAGGCCGCCGATCTGAGAGATTGCACTGAATGCGGCGCTGGCGTTCTGATAGTGGCCTTCTGCGCCGTGGGCGACCACGCCGGGAGATATGCCCAGGTAGGGTGTGTCGAAGGCTAAGACGCCCTGGATATACGGGAACATGAGCGTATTAAAATCAGGATCATCTGGCTTCTCAATACCATCCTGCGAGTAGATGGGCTTCTCGGATGCGAGGCCAATGACCATCTCAGCCGCGACTATGCCACCCATCGAATGGCCGATAAGAACAATTCTCACCGAAGGGTCTACCGTTGGTGATGGCGTGCGGGCCTCCACCTCCATATCGATGACCTTGTTCTGAAGCCTTGGTCATATTAAGTATTAGCCAGGCCTCGTTGAGTGGCGGGCGCATGCATCCATACCAATCCCGGAACCTGCTGACGCACTCTCCAAGATCTCCTCGAGTCTCATATTTAGGATAGACGAGGGTCTCGATGTTTATCTTGGGCAACTCGTTGGCGACCAGATCGCGAAGGTCCTTGGTGAACTGGTAATCATCGCCGAACGTGTCATCGCCGCCCTGCACGTTAAACGACGGTGCTTAGTGCCCTGACATCATCATAGTGGCGTTGCGACGACAACTGAGAGGACACACACCTTGAAGCCATGAATAAAGCAAAGAACCAGTGTCTTCTTCATGATGCTGACCCATCCATCGACCTAGTGGGACTGGAGTTGACAGGTGTAAGTGTGAGGTAGAACCTGTGAGGCAAACCATAATTAGTGGGCATCGTCTTGGGGCGTTCACGCGGACGAAGCCCCTAGGCCACTCCAGCGATAACGAGGGACGACGACAACGAAGAACCAATATACCCATCAAAGAACCCAAATCGTCGAGCTACCTCATTTGTGCCATTGTTAGCTACACAGGCGTTCGCCAATTCTCATAACTTTCACAGGGTGGCACAAGGTAGGATCGAGTCCATATCAAAAGCGCCCTTATCAGGATCTATTAGAGTACAGTCTCAACGTCCTAGATTCGCAAAGCGACCTCAACCGACCTTTGCAGGCTTTGCGGTGCCCGTGAATTCCCGTCAGAATTGACGGCCAGTGATGTAGGCCGTCCCTTGTATGATATTGATTCCTCCTCTCCCTCCTTTCCTGAAATACATATTTATGATGCCCGGTCCAGCCAAACGCCTGCGCATATATCGTCAACAATCGTCCTTGCTCTTTCCGTCCTATAACTATTTCCGCAATTCTATAGAATTCTGACGACTCAACGACCAACGGCTAGATTACCCATGGTCAGTACGAGCTCGTCCGACCTTATGCGCCGAGTAGGCACCCGGTCGGGATGCACCTGAGTGTTGACCGTTGCCGTACCGGCCCTCAGAGTAGGATCAGGAGCGTTCCGCAGAAATCTCCTCAACTTCAATCTTCGTCGCTCTGGGCTGCGGTGCTACCGCCATTAGGCTCCCTTGAACTGCTTGAAATCAACTTGATTCTCGTTCCACTAGGCTGAGGTGTGCTGGCACTACCAGAGGGTGCCATAGAGCCATCTTTCCCACCCTCTTCGAGTTCCTGAAGCTCAGGATGTGTGGCCAGTGCCTCCTGAAAGTGTTTATTGAAGAATTCCTGCCACATGTTAACATTGCGAGTTGGGATGCACATCCTAATAATTCGACTTACCTCCATGGTCTTGGCATCTTGGTAGAGAATGCTGCCGTCTTCATTGTACGTTTGACAGTTCCGAATCATCAATTCGATATCCTTACGCAGTCCCCCCAAGCTGCTATACTCCTCCTTCTTTATGCGCGTCTGGATCTGATTCATGCAGATAGGGTTATGAATGATGAGGTAGTAGTCGGCATAATCTCGTTTCGGGGGTAGTTTGACGAAGGGCCCAATGATAAGTCGCTTCCCGGCATCGGACTCGTCATCTTCAGGTGGCGGTTCGATATCGTCAACCTCCAAGTTCATGAGACCATCGTACAATGAACGCAACGTCTTCTGAAGCACCTCGCGTTGATGAGGTGGCAGACGAGACTCTTGGGAGCTCACTTTGCTTGGTCGTCCCTGAGGTCCTCGCCGCTTCTTCGGAGGGGGCTCCTCGTTCGCATCCTCAGCCTTCCGTTTCTCGTTCTTGCTGCCAGGTTTGCGGCCACGCTTCTTAGGTGTTTCGATTTCTTCGGTACTGGCTCTACTAGCCGAGGGCGAGTCATCCATGGAATTCAAGACTGCGCTCTTGTGGAGCCGCTTCGTCTCCCTCCTGTCCTTACGAGCTTGCTTCCTCGCTGCTGCCGCCTCGGGAGAGTCATCATCGTCATCCACAGCCATGAGCCATTGCTCTTCAGTGAGACCATCGTCGTATTTCACCTTGGTGCGCTCACGCGCGCCACGACCCAACACAACTTCTTCCTCCTCTTCGTTGATCGGGTTGTCTTCGTTGAGATAAATATCGGGCAACTCTTCCTCACCCATGAGTCGCGGCTTAGATTTGCAGCCTGGGCGGTTTCCGTATGTAGGGTCCTTCTGCCGGTCCTCATCCATTTTTTGGAAGACAAGCAGTTCATCGTCGCTGCGGGCCAGCATCATGTTCAACTCCTCATCCTCCATCTCTTCTTGCTCGGCAGATTCGGCCATGTCTGCCGTCTCCAGAAGTGTTCGAAGCATAGCGTCACGATCTGTTTCCGAAGATTTGTTATCGAAACGACCAGCTTGAATAACCTTGCCGTCCATGTCCAGCTTGTACCGAGCTCGCTCAAGAATCTTCTCCTCCACCGAGTTCGAGCTGATGAGTCGAAGAATTCGGACTTCGTTCTTCTGACCGATACGATGGGCACGATCTTGGGCTTGCAAATCTTGATGAGGATTCCAATCGGAATCGTAGATGATAACAGTATCCGCAGTTTGGAGGTTCAGGCCAAGACCTCCAGCACGAGTAGAAAGTAAGAACATGAAGTACTTGGAATCGGGATGGTTGAACTCCCGCAGAAGATCAGAACGCTCATCAGACTTGGTCGTACCATCCAGACGCAGGTATTCGAATCTCCGGTATCGCAGGTAATCCTCCATGATGTCCATGATAGCCGTCATCTGGAAGAACATCAGAACACGATGGCCTGTCGCTTGGTACTTTGGCAAGATTCGATCCAACAGTTCAAATTTGCCAGCCGTTCGCCATAGCAAATCGTTGCTGATGCTCATGGGATTCATGACGTTTTCCACAACATCGAAAACGAAGGGATGGTTGCAGAGCTTTCGAAGTTGCATAATCATGTTGCTGAGACCGCGTGCGCCCGTCTTGCCGCCCTTGCCGTCGCTCACGACAAGCTTGTTGTGAGTAACCATCTGCTTATAGAGCTTGGACTGAAGGGCTGAGAACTTGCACTTGATGACCTTTTCAGTTTTGTCGGGCAAGTCCTTCTCCACGTCCTTCTTCAGACGACGCAGCAAGAACGGTCGCAAGACCTTGTGCAAGCGTCGAATGACCAGAATTTGCTCTTCTTCAGTAAGCTCCATCTTATCTTGACCACCAGTGTTGGCGAAAGGAGTATTGAACCATTCGTCAAAGGTCTTGACGGACTTGAAGATGTTGGGCAAAACGAAGTTCAACATAGCCCACAGCTCGGACAAGTTGTTTTGAAGAGGGGTGCCCGTAAGAATAAGTCGGAAGCGGGTGACATAGTATTGCTGGATGGTAGCGCTGAGTTTGGATTGAGTGTTCTTCATGCGGTGACCCTCATCAATGATCATGTGAAACCACTTGATCTTGCTAAGAATTGGTCGATCCTTAATAATGTATTCGTAGGTGGTCAACAAGACCTGGAATTTGCCCTGTCGGATCTTGTCTTGTTGTTGTTTACGGGTATTAGGCGGGCCTTTATAAACAACTTTGGACACCGAAGGGGCCCATTTGTCAAACTCGAGGTTCCAGTTAGTCAAGGTACTTAGAGGAACAATAACAAGGTAGGGCCCGCTCTGCTGTTTGCGTTCGATCAAGTACGTGATCAAGGAGATGGTCTGAATTGTTTTTCCGAGACCCATTTCGTCAGCAAGAATACCGTTCAGGTTATTGTTGTAGAGCGATATCATCCACTGCAGACCCTTGATCTGATATTCTTTCAAGGTTCCACCAACAAGGATGCTTGCTTGCTCCGTGACTTCCTCACGAATACGATGCGCCACGGCATAGTAGTCAATCTTCTTGTTGCTTGTCTCGTCCTCCTCAAGTTCGCTCTCCTCCTCCTCCACAAAAGTATCCATGCCCTCACCATAGCGTT
Source organism: Microcera coccophila (assembly GCA_024112705.1). Taxonomy (NCBI): domain Eukaryota; kingdom Fungi; phylum Ascomycota; class Sordariomycetes; order Hypocreales; family Nectriaceae; genus Microcera; species Microcera coccophila. The sequence continues at coordinate 6,220 of JAMYIC010000543.1, forward strand.
CGGCAGCCTGGCGTTGCTGAGCCTTAACTGACGATGCGAGTTGGTGCAGAAAGCCATCAGTCTGTTTGAGCAAGTGAGTAATACGGGTATCCTTTGCTTGGTCGAGCAGCTTAAGGTACGCCTCTTCATCATTAGCCTTAAGAGCTTGCAGACGCTGCTTCGCCGTCCTCTCGATACGCTTCTGTTCTTCTTTTTCTATATTGAAGTGCTGAGCATACATCAGACGGCTGAGCTTATGCGACTTGTTACGTTGCGCTGATGCTGAGTCATGAATCTCTTGGCGGTGGCTGTACATGGCTCGGAGGAAATCGGTGTGCTTCTTCTTTTCGCGGTTCTCACGAGCATCACGCTGCTGCTTCTCAAGCTTCTCGGTAATGCGAGCTTCTCGGACATTCTGTTTCTTCATGCGACGATAGTTGGTTCGATTAGTGGTCATGGCCAAATTATCGTAATGCATCATCTGGCGACCGATCTTATCCCGGAGAGCACGCTGCTTGGCGAACAGAGCCAGACTCTTCATCTCGATGATAGCCTTTCTCTTGAGACCATCATCTGCTTCGAGATTTTCCTTAGTTGAATCCCAATGAGCTAAATCTCCAGGAAGATTCTTCAGCTCGTTGTATCGCTGCCTCATTCTGTTCGAAACAACGATTTCTCTCTCCCAGCGCAAATGGTCAAAATCGATACCAGTCGGGAATACGCCAGGTATGAACCAGCGGTTTTTGCGCTGAGCGTGATCAAAGTACTTGATCGAAGGGCGAATCATGCTCGTACCATAAGGCGATTTGACAGTTTTGAAAGTGTGCGCCTTGGGTGCCGATGAGGAATCCTCCTGCGTCTGAACCTCGGATTCTGAAGCAGACTTAGTAGAATCCTGGGCAGTCTGACCTGACTTCATGGCAGGGGCAGGCAGACTTGACTCAGGCATCGCAGCTTGTCTCCGTTGACGTTGGTTGAAGATAGCCTGTTGCAATTGAACCGATATACCAGCATTCTTTCCGAGCAGCTTGAACGCATGGATCTGTTGTCTCAGCAGACCAAGTTGTTGCTGGCTGAAGTGGTTCGCCGAGGGACCGCTGGAAGGCGAGGTACCAGTCGAATTTGGTGCTGAAGCAGGTTGGTTCGGTATGGCGGAAGCACTGAGAGCATTGGAGGGGGGTTGGGTCGATTGGGGGGTGGTCTGCTGGGGCCGTCCGGCTTGAACGCCATTAATGACACCGTTTGTGGCATTTTGCATCTGCTGTTGTTGCTGAAGCTGTTGTTGTTGTGCCTGCTGCTGGAGAAACTGCTGTTGGTTCCTTCGCATATGGTGTTGTTGCTGGAAGTTCATCAAGAACTGGGAGGCTTTGATGTACTCAGGATCCGATGTCGGTACTCCCTGCTCCTTCATCTGCTTTAGTTTCTGCAACGCAGGTTAGCATAACTGAAGATCGGTATCCATCCCACCGTAGCCTCATCAAGAACCGGTAGGGTAGGGAGGTGTCATACCCTGAAGACTTCCTCCGCCTGCTGTTTCGTCGCGCCAGTGGACATAGGCGCGCCGGGGTGCTGGACCGCCGGCGGAATTTGCACCGACGCCATGTTGATGGTGTAAGTTTCGCAATGCTCGACAAATTACAACTCAATTGGTATTACGATATGGTATTGGCTATATATGGTGCATGTCGAGCGCGATGGTTCGTGTCAAGTCTCGGCGCGAGGCGTATCGAGGCGTATCGAGGCGTATCGAGGCGTATCGAGTGTCGCGAAAACAAAAAGAGTGGCAAGTAAAGCGAAGGGGTGAGTGAGCGCGTCGAAATGGGCGTAAACTAGCAATGGACGGCGGTAAGTTCGCGATGTCGTCGGGATGGAAGCGACACGTCGAGGATGCGCGTGGAACAGCCTCGGAATTCAAGCTTCAGCCGCAGAAATGTTGAAAGCGCGGCCTGGAGAACGTCTCAGGGAGTCGATGGCAGTTGTAAAAAAAAAAAGTGCGAGTGTGGCAACAGGGCGCGTCGGGGCCACTGTATCGGGGTGGAAGCGGCGTGCAAATCGCGTGCAACACGGATTTGGTAACTTTTAGAGATGGTTGCCGATGGTTTGAGAGGCCCTGGCGAATTTTTGGATGCGCGCGCTCGCCGGTTGATGATGGGGAGTGGTGAAGACACAGCTGGACAAGATTCAGCGTGATGGTTGGTGCGGTTTGGAAGCGGCGGGCCATAGTATTTTCCAGCACGACACCCCTACCACTTACGAATGCCTGCGAAATTACGCCTCAGGCACTCAATATTATCCATTATGTAAGCGGGAAATGCGCCGACACTCTACTTTTGCACATGCACGTGATTCCCTTGCGAGTAATTTGCCCTGCCCCCCTACCTTGCAGTACTCTCGATTACCCGGATTCCCCAAATATGTAGCTAGGCAAGTCAACTCTGATAGGTGTTCCTAAAGCGTGTGTTGCAGTGAAAGAGTAGCTTCGATCGGATCACGCCTCATCCACCATAATATCCTAATGATCATATCAAGTGCCATTCCACCTCACCCCCCTTCCAATTATCCCGTTCTGGACACTGGGGAGCGGGGATAGGCTGGTACCAATTTGTGAAATCAATGATTCGTCACCTTTTGGCTCGTTTCCTGCCAGGTTCCTCCTCATCATCACTCAACTCCGCATATTGGGTCTCTGGTTGTGTCTTACTCCAGGCTTTGGTGAACATAGGGTCACTTTGAGCCTTATCAGCATACTTAAGGAGAGCTTCTCGCGGATCTTCGTGCAGCATGCGCGCGAGAGGGATATTGTCAGCAATATGCTTCTCGTCAGGCTGATTTTTTTGAAAGGGAGTTTGCTGAGGAACGATCGGGCGTCGTGGGTCTTTCGAACGGCCTGTCCCTGTTATTCCCGCCTTCCTTGGCCCAGCCATAGCACCCGGAGTCACAACAGAGTCTCCTGACATCCCAAGGGATTGATCCATCGTCAACTCGGGGTTGTCGTCGATATGACGCTTTTTCGGGGCTCGCGAAAGGACCTCTGCTGCACCACGGTTCGACATCGTTGGGTTAAAAAGAACGTGGGTTTCCCCATTGGCCGAACCTGTAATTATTTGGTTAATCTTAGGGTGCCAATCAACAGTGATGAGGGCAGATCCGGGGGTAACGGGAGTGACAAGTTCGGCCCTCAAATTTCCTGGGTTCAAGATATGGAGATCGCCATCAGGAGAACCTGTGATTATGTTTGTTGAGTTTGGTGCATATCGAATGTTGCTCGTCGAATAATGATCGGAGGTAGATGGGTGCGAAACCGTGACAAGAGGTTTGGTGAACTTGCGCGTATCCCAAAGCTTGATCAAATCGTCGCCGCCTCGCGTGACCACCATGCGACCGTCTCCCGATACATCTAGACCACCCGTCCATGTCTGCGCTTTGTGGGCATTCTGAATTTCCCCTGCTGGCCGAGTAAAAGGGCCATTGCCACCGTACATGACGAGGGACCCATCCAGCGCTGCTGCCACGAGAAGGTTATTACCACCTTGACTAAGAGTTGCCCACGCGACTGCCGTCATCTTGGTACGACCAGCCGCACCGGCGGCCTTGGATTTGAAGACAATGACCTCTTTCTGTGTACGCTTGTTGTTGATGTCCCATATTCTCAGGGTGCTATCGGTCCCGGCAGTAATACAGAGGTTCTTATCTGTCGGGTGCCAGCTTCCCGTCGTGATCTCTGAAATGTGACCTTTGGTGTTTTTCATGTCCCGCAGATACATGTCTCCTTTGACAAATTCCGTCAAAATATCTCCATCTCGGTTTATGATCTTTGCTTGGGGATGCGCAGATACACAAAGAAGCACACCGCCAGCGAGCGGGTTAAACTGAACATGATGAACAGGGTGCGATTCAGAGGCAGCGGCCGCTCTCGACTCGTAAAGATCGATTGTCCGGAATGCTCGCAGCGTTGTTGGGGTCATGGAAGCGAAATCGTGCAGCTTGATGGTACAGTCCAAGGATGCCGACGCTAATCGGCCACCTGCTGGATCTAGGGACACGGTTGTGACAGCTCGCTCGTGCGTCTTGAAGACTAGCTCGTGTGTGACCGGGAACTCGTCGGAGTCGTCAGATTCGTCGGAGCTGTCGCCGTCCTCGTCGCTCGAATTCTTGTCCTTCTCGGTCGCCTTGGGTTGGACCACAATCCTGCGACTTCTCTCTATTTGGGCTGCAACATCGGTCTCCCTGGACTTCTTGCCAAAGGAAGTAGGTAGGAATGCCCTCAGGGCCTTATCCTCCGCCAGGTCGGGTGTCTCGACTTCGTACTCATCGTCCATGGTGACCGTGATCTGGAGATGGGCTCACAGAACGAGGGTGAGGGGAGGAAAAGAGATGGCAGGGGTTTGTTGGGGGTCGGTCAAGATTTAAGGTCGGGTGGCAAGCTCTTGTCCTCGCTGTCTGAGGTGGGTTTGGCTCTGGTTAGACGTGGCAAGCGTGGTCAGTTCCTGGCTTCGCCCCGATTATTTTAGGCGTGTGTTTGCGGGGGATACATCGGTCAAACTCGATGGGTTTTGTCTATCGTCACATCGCCTCTCTGAACTTCTGACAGCGACCATACGATCATTTCTTTTGATGCCATTCTCTCGCGGTAAATACACGTTTATGTGTCTAAACTGACTTTTTGCAACTTTATAGAATGGGGAATGGCTTACCTTCCTCAAAACCATACTCCAAGTCCAGAGCGCCATTACAAGGGTAGGCGGTCAGCCTCCATTGCTTGGCATCGTGACCTCTTCACCACGACCATCCAGATTCCAGGGATCAATCCAGCTACTGATTCGACTTATCGACGATTTAGAGGAAGACGAGTGCCCCTAGTTTGGATTCACAGAATTCTTAGATGTACCTTTCCTACCATCCAACCTCCTCTACTCAAGGTTTTCTATCATGGCGCCGCCGTGGAACCGTGCCCCTCTTTACGACATGTTAGATCACTCTAGCCCCCAGTTCAAATCATAATAAGCCTCATACTAGCTTCGTTTGGTTGCTAGTCTAGACACAAACAACATAACGTATCTTGCAAAAGGTGAAGGGTCAGACAAGAAGGGCCCAACTTTGGAAGATCATGTTGATTGTGAATCTTGACCGACTGCTCGCAAATGCGCTTGTTTCGTAAGTGTGTGCGCCCTCAACTTCCTTTTCCGCCTTATTTATCGACTGCGATGGAGGGGCCACGGTTAATGAGTGGTGACCCAAATCATGACTTGATGGGAACAATACCGCATTTGTCACACCCAGAACAGGTTCTAATGATAGTCACGGGGAATTTGTCTTTGTCCTTCGGCGACAGTAGACCAGAACTGATTTTCGGAAGAATTTGGGATGGCAGATTGTTGTTAAATGACAATTTTTAGTTTAATGCCTAGTTTAATGTTGAGAGCGGGCGCAGCAACGAAGAACGAAGCTTGATCCCTGTTACATGATTGGCTCCCACCTTCCACCGATTATCTGACCGAAGGTGATCACTTTGCACTCTACTTAGCTCATGTCTAGAAGATTTATCCCTTTCGCATCAAATCGAACTGTCGCTAAAATGCCACCACCAGATCCCTCAATAGAAGAAGACGAGCAATATGATTCCTCCCAAGACTCCGATTTCGCCCCCGACACCGCCACAGATCATGTGTCCGAACAATCTGATTCCGAGGATTATGGCAGGGAAACAAACAACAAGCGCGAACGACCGATAGGAGGAGACAAGGCCGGCTATGACAATTCAGGCGACGAAGCCATCATGCAAAAATGGAACAAGCGTCGAAAGAAGGCGAAAGCGAAAGCCGGTGTTCAATATGATGAGGAAGGAAGCGAAAGAGGTTTAATCAAGACAAGGAGACAGCGCGCCGCCGAGTAAGCTAAATGTCAGATGTTCTCCGCCGGAACCTCTACTAATTAGAAATAGAAAGGAGGAGAAAAAGTATGCCACAAACACCGGGCCCGTTACCGTCGATGTTGACGCCATCTGGGCGCAGATGCTCGCCGGGAGTCCAGCGCCCAACCGAGCTGAAGACCAAAGTACGGGCAAGCATGCCGGCGCAGAAGATAATACGTCCAAGGCGAATGTGGGGAATGAGCAAAAGTCGGAAGGCGTAGCTTCCAACGATGATTCATCAGCAATGATCCGTATTAAGCGCACCTACAATTTCGCCGGTCGAGTTCACACTGAAGAGAAGCTCGTGGCTCGCGACTCCGCCGAGGCCGATTTGTATCTCGCCTCACAAAGCGAAGCCGTCTTAGCAGACGGCGCCCCCTCCAAAGGAGTCACCAAAAAAGCCTTCCGCTCGGCATTTGAACCACTAACCGACCTTCTTCCACAACGCGCAGACCTAAATCTCGGAATGGCAGCCCGACTGAAGGCTGGGAGAGAGGCACAGGCGAAGAAGCTCAACACGGTGGAAAAGAGTAAGATGGATTGGGCGGGGTATGTGGACAAGGAGGGTATCAAGGACGAATTAGAATTGGCAGGCAAGTCGAAACAATCATACGCTGCGAGGCAGGATTTCTTAGCAAGGAGCGAAGCGAGGAGAGAGGAAGATTCGCGGAGAGCGAGGTTGGCAGGACGAGTTTGAGGAGCTTCGATTTCGGTATATTATGAGCGTTTGAGCATGATACCCAGGGCAGATATAGAACTAGTTGCATTTCACTCCTAAATTTTGGTCTTTACATATTTGCTCGTCGTAGGAATCATTCGAGCTTGATTTTATGACATTTCTCACAGCACAATATCATAAGAAAATTAGACGAAGTAGACCGAGCCTCACAAATGAGGCTACTAATTCACTCCGCAAATCGAAACTGCATTGGCTTCGATCATAGCGCATGAACACCGATCCCTGCAGGTCTAGTTCTTTTCAGTTCTTGGCACCAACCTCGATGATCCAGAGTAATGAGGTTCGGCGGGGCCCCACTATCGCAAGGCTGAGGAGGATCACCCAAAATTTCTGGGCGATCAAACTTCCTATCCGAGTTTTCCCTCAACACAACCACCAACGTTTTGAAAGACTCAAAATGGCGGTTCTTGGCAAGCGCAAGGCCTCTAAACCGTCGATTTCTCAAGAAGACGCCGCGGCAATCTTCCGACGACATTTTGAGGCACGGTTCAATCCGTTACCTGAATCAGAGCCCGGGGCTACGAAGGCGCAAAAGAAGGTTGTCGACAAATGCGACGAAGACAGCGACAATAGTGAAGACGAGGAGTGGAGAGGTCTCTCAGATAAAGGCGCGGAGAGTGACGATCTAGAGGGTACGTTGTTCATTTTAGTCCAAAGGGCGCAAAAGTCCTCAACTGACTATGTCTCCCCCGTTAAGTAGTTGACCATTCTACTTCACAACCCAGTAACTCAACAACCATGTCAAAACGTGAACTAAAAGCATTCATGGTTCGTCCGTCCCTCCTCGCCAATATTTCGTACGTACCTAACAATTGCGCCCAGTCTTCGCGCCCACCCGACCAGACCACACGCCAATCAGTCACTACCCAACCCACCACCATCACCTCAACCTCTATGCCCGAAGATGCCCCCTCTCTCCTCGCCCAAGACCTTGAACTACGCCGTCTCCTCTCCGAATCCCATCTTCTGGCTCCCGCCCTCACTGCCTCTGGTCACACCGTCGCACCCAAGGCTTTTGCCGCAGGACGTACCAGGCAAAAGACAACAGACTTGCGGGTACAGGCTCTGGGATCCAAGTTGTCGATTCACAAGCAGGAAAAGATGCCGATGAATATGCGCAAGGGGATTGTGGCGGCGGGCACTGCTCGAGAAGCGAAGCGAAGAAGGGAGGCGAAGGAGAACGGCGTAATATTAGAGAGGGAAACAGCGAAGAAGAAGAGAAGGGAGAGGGGTGGAGATTTTAGAGTTGATCGTCCTGGGATTGGAAGGTTGCAAGGAGCTACTCTAACCCTGAGTGATAGGGATATCAAGAAGGTTGAGGGTGGTAGAGATACATTTGGCAGAAGAAGCAAAAGGTAACGCAACTAGATGTTCACTCAGTCCAAGCAACCAGGTATGGATTCAGTCAACTGTCTCACCAGATGATGCATGCTATCATTTAGGGCAGGAGCTGTATAATTTTAAAATGCGTTAAGATATGAAGAATCCTAGTTTCAACTCCATCACGACACCACTGACGTGGATACGTGTGATGGAGAACCTGTTTCCATTCCCTGGTATCATCCGGGATTTTCATCCCTTCAACGAAATGGAAAAAGCAGCTATATATACAGATGCGTCCTTTCGTCCCGCACAACGGCCAATGGCGGATTGTTACCTTCCACCAGGCCCTCCGTGCTCATCTCTATAGGAATCCCTCCTTTTTAAACGCTCTGAATGATCAACATACAAGATGAATGATAAAGAAAAGGTCGAGGAGTAGAGGACATAAAATACCCGTCGTTAACTTCCTCAAAGACTGAAACCATGAATCCGCCTTAATCATAATCAGGATAAACAAAGAAATTGGAATCGTGCAGTTACTATCAACCGTTACATCGTACCACGAGTGCCTACAGCTGCTGGCTGATAGTCATAGGCATGCTGAGAGTTTGAAGAGAGTTGAATCGTTGCTGGGATGAATTTGGAGCGGGCATGCCGGCTGGAGGTGGAGTTGAAGCATTGGCAACGGAGTTGAGCGAACCGGTGATGTATGCGCTTTCGGAGTTGGGAGAAGCCTCTTCGAGGCAGCCGAGCTGATCCTCGCCTGAGAACTCCTCATCCTCTTCGCCAGACATGTTAAAGGAGCCTTCAGCACCATCCTCACGGCCATGGGTACGCTTGTGTCTGCAAAAGTTCACGCGTCAGTATAGGTCCTCGCATGTGGCAGCTGATAATGAGAACGACGCGCTGACAGTGGCAGTCTGTCGGGTTGGGGTTGATTAAGAGTGCGATGCCATATGCTTGTTCAAAAACAGGAATGAAAATGGGGTGCATACTGTGCAAGGTTGTCCGATCTGGAGAATGCTTTGCTGCAATGCGGGCAAATGTAGGGTCTTTCTTGGGTGTGTGTTCTCACATGTCTAAGGCTAAGTTAGATTCCGCGGCAGGTGCAAGAATACAAAAGAAAATAATGGTTCTTACCGCTTGAGGTGCTCTAGACGCTTAAAGAGTCGACCACAAGTGGGGATTGGGCACGAGTGAGACTTTTGGGGATATGGTCCGAGTTCCATGACAGTGGCCGAACGAGCTCGACGGACAACGCCGTTTGGCGCAGGCACTGATCGTCGCTGATCGTTCAAAGAACCGTCCCCTGGGATCTCCTCGCTTGGAAGCTGAGGGAATTCGGGCTGCTGGAGACCCATGGGGTTCATGGCAGGGCTTCCCTCCACGGTAGAGAGGGGAGTACCATGCCGTGACATGTTGACCATGTCTCTGTGGTGCTGGCTGGAGACCGACATACCAGAAGCGCTGTATGCGAGACCAGGAGGGGAGTTATCCCCGGACTCGTCACCCTCGGCTACAGGCCCAACAGACGCAGACACTGACCTTCGAAGGTCAGACGGTCTGTGGACTGCAGCCGAAGTGGGAGCAGCCGCCGTTGCGATCACCGACATAGATGGGGGGATGGATGAACGCCGTCTTCTCTGCTTATATGTCGGCGAGCCTTCGATCACAGAATAGACGTTGTTTGTGCCATATGGACGAGAGAATTGAGGGCCAGCCAAGTTCGAGGGAGGTAGCTGAACCATGCCGTTCAGACCATTCATACCAGCCATGTGGTCAGGAATGGCGGAGTAGAGGCCAGTCTCCTCGTTGGCAATATAGGCGGGTTCAGCAGTCATTCCGAGAGCCTGTTGAGGGGGGGTGATGGGCTCGAAGGATATTCCTCGGTTGCTGTAGTCCTCGTACTGAGACGACACAAATGAGGGCGCAGGCGAGTATTCAAGGCCGTACGCAGGCATTGAAGCATGGCGTTGATGCGATTGAGCGATCGGAACGCCATTCTGGTTGTACTGGACACGGCTGAAATCTGCCTCCCTCTTCACGGGAACTGGCTGGGTCATGGCGGGAGCCATGGCCATCGTTCCGTATGGTACCATTGCGTCCATCCCCTCAGCCAAAGGGGGCATCGACTGAGGCATTGACTGGGGCATCATGTTTGGTGGTGGCATCGAGTCCATGGCCCTCATGACTGGGGACGTGGACTGGCTCTGGGAGAAAGAGACTTGCTGGGCGCTGAAAGAGGACGAGTTGGCTTGCTGAGCCTTGGTCAGCTGCTCGTAGAGCGACTGAGAAGAGTCGTATTGGAAGGAAAGCGCGGGCTCGCTGACGGCAACTGTGGTCGCTTCCTGGCCCATTTTCTCGCGTTTCAGATCACGCTCCAGCGCATCAAGGAACAGTCTATCGTGAGGTACGCTGTACCAATAGAAGACCTTTTGCTTCTTCTGCGTTCGAATACAGTTGTTCTTGTAGAGGAAGTCGAGGAACGCGCTCTTGGGTTCCTCCAGCGAGGCGTCAGTGCCTGACTTGAGGTTGCGCAAGTCGGAGAAGATGCCTTCCTCAAACTTCTTGGAGTTCTTCACTGGTCGGCCAAAGGCCTGAAAGCGGAATGAGAGGCATCGCACGATATCGGTTCCGGAGATGTGGAAAAGGTTGTTCCTGCAGTGTCGCGATGTCAGTTGACGTGGATGACAACTCAATCTCGTCGCGTTTTCGCCTACCAGAGAATGCAAGAAACATATTCGCCAGTTGGCAAAAGAAACCTGCGGATGTATTGATCGGGTTGCCAATCGACGGGGGCGGAAATGAGAAAATATTTGACTAGCTTCGCGTCAGTCATGGACCCATGAGGCAATTTGCAAGCTTGTACAACTCACGGTTATCAACTTGTTGGAGAGCGACTTGGGCATCGTGAGGCAGGGCTTGTTGAGCCTCAGTGCTCAGCATGAATGTTTCTGGTTTCTGGTGCGCCATAGCTGCTTGTTGTGAATACATGCTGCGTGCTGGTTGCTGACGTGACCGAGAGGCCAGTCGTGTGAGAGGCCGGGGAAAGGCGAGAGGTGACCGACAAGGGCTAGCCAAGACACCCGGTTGAAACTGCAGAGCGTGCTGCTATTTGGCTAAGTAATGAAAACGAACAGGATGGCGATTGAGTCGATAGGAGCTATTTGGTGGAGTTCGGTCGAGGCGCTGCCTTGATTCGATGTGGGAGATGATGCGTCTAGTTGAAAAATCGAGACCAGCCCGGAATGATGGAGAACTACTGCTCACTGCAACTTCAGATACTCAGACACTGCGTCAAGCAAATGATGCTGAGAGTTGTCGTCGCGTGTTTTGACCGTCAAGGCGTTGGGAAGGAGGTTGATGAGAGTGGGAGATCGATGCCGGCGCTTTGCGCGAAACCAAGGATCGAGCTGGATTAAATGTTTATGCAAACAGGGAAACAAGAATGAAAAAGGGTCAACAAGGCCAAGATAGCGATGAGACGTCAAACAGACTGCGGGTTTCGGAGCGACAGAGGGACGATGAACCAGCGTCGAGCGCGAGGGCGAAGAGCGTCTGAATAGGCGAGAGGGATGTTGACGGCTAAGGAAGAGAGATGGCGGCTCCGGAAGGGGGCACGCGGTGACGGTGGAGAGCGAGAGAGAAGAAATGAAAAACAAAAGACGGCGACAGGTTGGAAAAAAGGAAGAATCGAGAGATTTCAGAAAAGAATCCGAGCAGATGGACGAGGACAACTCGGGGGTTTAATGAGCTGGTGTGGTAGCGTCTTCTCTGGGCCTGCGGACGGACGGGCAGAGCAGAGCAGAGCATCAATGGCGGGTGAGAGAGAGCACGGTGCTTTTTTTAGGGGAATGTGGGAAAATGACCCAGCGGTTGAGGTGCTGCTGCGAAAGCCCGCCAGTGCGCGCCAACGTGCCCGGGCGCCCAGACACCTCCACTCCAGGCTAACCCAAGATGCTAAGGTACCTCTCCTCTACTGCCGCTTGGCTTCCTTGTTACTGGACTAGCGCCCTTTCACTCCCTGTGTCGGCTCCTCTCTCTCATTCTTCTCTTTCCAAAGTCGACGATCCACTGCAATCCACCACAATCCACCAAAACCCACCCCAAATCCACCACCCATTCATCTTTGACTTCATCACTTTGTTCTCGCTGATAGGGCCCTGTCCGCCCCGAAAATTGGGCTTGTCGTCCTTGCCCAGGGATGAGGACCGGGGGGTAGGGCAATAATACGTGCACTCGAAGGGGGTGTGCGGATATGGCTCCTCATTCTTCCTTCTTCTGTCTCGTCCTCTTATCCTTCTTCTTCTTCTTCTTCTTCTCCTCCGCCCAGGAGAAGGTGTGGGTGTGTGTCTGTCTGCATTGCCAATGCTGGGTCCCGAGTCTGGCTGCATACCTGTCGACGGGAGCGCGGGTGGAGAGCGAGCATGTCTGTGGCTTCGAAACGCAGCACAGGCCCGGGAGACCTTTGGAGACCATGTCAACATCAACGAGGCACCGCGCCGCGCCGCTCGTTCCCCTTCGCCTTTCGCTAACGGCACACCTCCTTCCCCGCTCGTCGGACGAGACTCTCTCTCACCGGACTTGAAGCCGGCGGATCTCGCAGGGATATGGGAGGTGGACGAGATTGGGGGTCGTTGTCTATTCCGCCGGAGTCCAGATCGTCTACGCTGAGTGCTTGGCCATTCCCTTGTTTGTTGTGTGCCCTTCACCTGTTTAATTCATTGTCACCACCCACCTCAAGGCTAGAGCAAAGACGTCCATTCAGGCATCGAGCGGCTCCTGAGACAGGTCCCGGGGGTGTCGCCTCTGGTATGTGCCCGAACGATTGGGTCTTTAGCTTGCCTGAATCACACCCGATTGTGCTATGCAAGTATCGTCCCCCACAATGAAGCCGATATCGACAGGTCCCCAAGAGGAGGGACCTGCTCGCTCGCCAGCCAGCTTACCTAGGTACCCGTACAGAGGACAAGGGGAAGCGTGACGGGCATGACGGATACAAATCGGGATCACCACTTGAATTCTGAGCCCAGCCCCCGTTTAGAGCGGCGACGAAAGTCCAGGGCCGGGGATGCCGTACTGTTGCATTCTCTCGTACCGCTTTAGGCTTTCGAAGTTGAGAACCGATCCATCTCCATCGAGCCGTCAAATCACGAGTGAGCCCTCCAAAAAGTGTCGGCAGTGGAGTCGGAGAGATTGTGAGGCTGCTTTTCGCTCACTGTTTCTGGAGTAGACTTGCTCAAGTTCAAGCCATCGCCTTACTAGCGGCATCAACCGCGAAATACAAATAAGAGCACAAACATTTCTTAGAGCTCAAAAAGCGGCCGTTCAAGCGGCTGCGTTTCGAAGGTATTCTGACGTACATACTTGTATGGGCCACCACTCGACCAACTTCCAACAGCAGTGGCGTGGTGGTGACGGCCCAAGGTCACCTGCACAACTTGACCTTTTTTTTT
>JAMYIC010000543.1:19715-47780 GCA_024112705.1 Microcera coccophila
ACGACAGGAAGCTCCATGTTGAGAAGGCTTTGAAGCTGGCGAGGAACAGTTTTTCGGCCAAGACATTTGGTCACAAGAGTATTTTTGTTTTCACCGACACCTCCACACACGATGCCGCCATGTCTTAAACACTGTCCCCGCATAGCACTGATTTTCGAAAGATTTGACTAGGATAAGATTGCACACGACGCCTCTGCAACTTCGCTGAATACCTGTGCTTGCCGATGGGAGGCTCGATAGTTATGCAGAGCTGGCTTACAAGATTATTTAGGTCAAGTCATGCTCAGCATAATACTCGGCTCCTTCCACTTCCACCCCGAATAAATTGATCCACGGATCAAAAGCTTATGTTTGTGCATATACGCACAATATCAGCACACGGGCATATTCGTAGCCTGCATTAGCAAGGGCCTAGGATGGACTAACTGTGTGATCAATCCACAGCAATCTTTCTTCTCGGATAGGGAAGCCTGCGAGGGGTGGAAATGAGCCTGTCTTGCCCATTCCCCTGGAGTACAGCTCTTCACGTTGCAGGCGGATGAACCGCAACCCGCTCCCATGCAACCGATGTCTCGCTTTCTTCTCCCTTCAAGCCTATTTGCTCTCTCAGCAAGACCCAGACTCAGGCTCCGTCATCTGCTTGATTTACTCTATCTGATGGATCACGATATTCCGGACTGGGGCTCAGAGACGGAATCGGGCCTCGAATGACGCTAGCAGAACTAGAAAATGATTAAGTCTTATTATCAAGCTAGTAGCAGAATTGCAATCTCACTAGTATGAGGCCCAAGCTGAGGAGCTCATCAAAGAACCTCCTTCCCTTCCACAACAGACGGTGTTCTCCTGAGGTCAAGCATTCTGATCAGGGCCTATTTCCTTTCATCTTCTTTGACGTATCAACTTACCGAAGGTATTCCGGTTTACGCGCCAGTTGAGAGCAGGGCGACTGGCAGACGACGGACGACGTATCGACAGGGATTGTGACCCAAAGGCCGGGCTCTCAGAAAAGGGCAATGACTGGCACACGCATCCTTGCAGCGGTCGATTCGACGCGGTGGGAGGAGAAGCTCTGCCCTGTCAACATGAAACGCGCCTGTGGCCTGCTTCAGAAAGTCCTTGGCGGTGCCAGATGTCGGCGCTAAATGCACTCGCCCTCTGAATGGCCACGTCAGAAGTTGCACGCCCCTCCAACTTCTTCCCTTCCCATCCATCCCTCCAAAACTTGTCAGACCAGCTCGACCAGCTTGGCCAGCCACAAGCAACCGGATTCTCAAGGCTCTTATCATCAACACAACATCGTCGAATCAATCGCATCGTGCCCTGATACGGCAATCCGTTGGGCGTGAGTGCTTCTTTTGTGGGCCAATCCCTCATTCGTCACCACTCATCGACCACGAATAGGACAAATCATCGCGGCAAAAGATAGTGAGTGTTACAGCAATTCCGGGAGTACGAGGTTTCAATGGTCATGGTCCATGCTTAGGAAGAAAGCATGATGTTACTAGTATACCGGCGCGCTGGGCTTTTTTCGTCTCCAAAAGTTGCTTCCGAACAACAGTCGTTAACCGTCTTCATCATCACCTACGTGTCGTTGAAGAAACAGTTGAATGACGCGGAATTTCGTCTAAACACGGCTCTTCGGCGAATGAGCTATGCATCGTCGCTCCCTGGGCAGCAACTGACTGCCGGGTCGGCATCTGGTAATGTCTAAATAAAAGACTTTGTAACCTAGCCACACATAGTCCATCATTGAGCGCTACATCGCGCTCAAGGCCAAGTGTTTTGCCGGCCCATCAGAGTCCGGCATCTACTCAACACCGACATGGGACCCTCCGGAATGTGTAACCTCAGCTCATCCGAACTCCACAGGTTCTTCTGTGAGGACGAGCCACAACTGGCGCCTCGTTTGATCGACGCGGCTTAGTGGTTCTGGTGCATCTGAAACAGCAGCTCTGCTTGCTTGCCGATCCCATTTTCAACAAGCACCAGTTTCGACGCGGTCTCGACCGGAACGGCTGACCTCAACCGCGCTCGGGGGCTTGGTCTATCATCGCCACTACCATCATCACGGAAGCTCAACTACATAATGCATCAGGGCTATGAGCTGAACAAACTTCGGCCCGTCCTCTTGGTGACAAAAAGGGGAGACGACCGAGTCGCTAGGCCATCGTAGCATCGGTTGCAATCACACCATCTGCGGAATCCCTTTGTAATTTTAGATGCGGTCACTACTGCACGTGAGAATAACCATCACCCAACTACCGACTCGCCGCGGTCAAGCTTTCATGGCATCCTCCGTGAAGGCTACATTATACATTACCCGAAAAGCGACGCTTCATTGGGTGACTTGCGCGGTTTTACAAGCTGTCCGGATCAAATCACACGCTTCCGGCGACCGTCTTGCTCAGGTTTTGCTTCGCCCTCCAGGAAGTGCAAACAGATATGGGCCGAGGTAAGGTGAAGGCATCACGCCCGCCAATGCCAACGAATCAGAGACACGATTTCGCAGATTGGGATTTAATCCCCCCAGTCTGAATCTCTTATCCAGCGACCTGCCGTACCCAACTCCATGTGACGGGGTTTTCGACCCGCCCCCAGCAAAGTCGATGCCGTAACCCGATGCTTGGGATCTGGAGCTGAACGTATGTCCTGCTGCGAGGACGGAAAGACAGCAGAACGGCCCATACTGCCACAACTTTCGAAACCGGACACTGGCGTTTCAGAGCCTGATCCGTATCCAAAATTAGGCTAAGCTTAACGCCCGACGACCAATCAGTAGCATGAGGAGCTTCCCTCAAGCGATGCGCACGACAGGGATATGGCTCCATTTCGGCTTTGGTCTCTCTTCCTTGATTGGACCTCAACAAGTCCTGTCCGACATCAATTTCATGCTTTACCCGGCTAATCCAGGCATTCGCTTGCGATCGGAAGCCATAAATAGTAGCATATATTATCTGACGACCATGCATGACCGGGGCCGGGTCTGTATGGCCGCGGGGATGAAGCTGCCTTTCGCATATTGGCTACTGAATATTCGAAGCCTCTGATATGTCAAGTTCGGCGCCAATTCTACAGCTGACGGCTTGTCGAGCTCACGGGTCAGTGACATGCCACCAAAACAACCCACATTGAGCCGGCTACAGTGTGCTACGATTCGTTTGTTCCCGCGGTTACTAACACAATCCAGTGAACGGGGCCGCGTTGGTCTGGAGCATATCATTTCGCTGCCTAACAAGTAAGCCTTTGCCTTACTCATTACTCATGACCGTCACCCATCTGCTCCAATCTCACGAGAACTCGTCCTACTATGGAGTGTAAATAAGAATAGCCCAAGCCCCAACCTGAAACAGGCCAAAAAGGTTGGACATTGAAACTATGACATCGATCTACCGCCACTATTACTATCAAGTCAGCGAGCCATTGCGAAGACTGGCAAAGGCATTTCTTCCTTCTCTCCGCCTTGCACAAAGGCGAACTCGATACTGATCAGTATCGGTAAACCCTAAGCATCGGTAAACCCTAAGCATCAGTACCCCCCTTGAGTAATTCTCCACATGGCGCCACACCGGGAGCCAGCGCTGAACTGCTTGCCTCTCCCGCTCGTTTATCTGCTCTCAAATAAAATAAAAGATTGGAGAGCTCGTCGACACGGAGGGTGGAGCAACTAGCACGGAAGTCTGTGCCATGGCATTTCCTGCAGAAGTCGAAACTGCACGCCATGACCCCTGCTCCTAGAAGTGGATACATGAAACCTGAGGGGTTGTCACAGGTTCTTCCAGAATGCGTTCGAGCTTCAAGGAAGCAACCTTTTCCAGCCCCCTCTCAATGATTGATCCTAATGTTAGGGGTCTTTGTCAAGCGGTTTAGAAGTTCCTATTCAGTGTCGATCTAGTGTTTTCCTCCGCATGAGGCGGCAACTAAAGATCCTGACAGGCGAGTGCATCTTAAAGGAGCGTTCCAGGATTCTGAGGATACAACTACGAGACTTAACGACCAGGGCCATGTCAAGAGAACCTCAGGAAAGACAATGTTTGCGCAGTCGACAATTTTTCCTACTATTCGAAGATTCTACCCGTGTGGCGGCAGTATCGATTGTATCACTAGATTTTGGTTTCCGGGCTAAGAATTGAGGTGCTCTTTGTTTCGATTCAGCGTTGTGTCTTTAGCGCCGATGTCATTGACAATGATCTAGTCCACCTGTCATCAGTGAGGAGTCAAGGTTTTTACCAGGCGGCTGACGACGAGGGCCTGAAACGTCGACATCAACCTCACTTGCCACAGCTTGGTGCCGAGGTGTTCAAGCTGGGAGTTCAGACGACCACTTCCTCTATGCATCGAGCCGCTATACGAGGCGGCTTTGCGGAGTTATAAGCACGCTCTTGCGCTCGGCACCGCTTCTTGTTTCTCTTTCAGTTGCTTACTCGAGATGGGGAATACAGCTTGGGCGTATTCTGATCAAGGATATTCCACGGCAACTCGCCTCCGTTCCATCTGCAACGTCGGGCTACCACGATTCTATTCGCTATCTAAATCGAGGCTACGACCCTGAGCCCTCTTGGAATCATCACCGGCAGGCACCGCACGTCCCATCACCTCTTTCTGAAACAGCCGAGTCGCGATGGCTCGGGACTGCATCCTTGGCCTCGAAGTACTATGGCACGCGCCTGGGGGGAAACACCGCACACCAATACTCCAGACTGCACCCAAGGCGGAAGATGGTGTGCGGTGTGTCCTTTCGGACGCGCATGTGGTCCATGCAAACTGTGGCAAAGCCATTCCTTCTCTCCAACTGGCTTGTGAGGGAGGCGGCTCTGGTTCTCGCGGTCAGTCTAAGAGGGGCTGCCAGTGGCGGGAGGAAGAAGGCCAGAAAGGCACTGTTTAGCCTCTGGTTCTTCAATCGGTCGGCGGCGGTCAGAGTGGCGGGATTGCTAACAGACGTTCGATAACATACAGAATTCTCCGAAGGGGGTATCCCGTGTTTGGCCGAGTCAATATGTCTAGTCAGGGGCAAACGATGCGATTGATGACTTTCTGTAGGTCCGATTGACTCAACGACTCACGGAGCAGTGGCGCTTTGCCTTCCGCGATATTAAACCTCTACCAAACATTTTGTTCGGCGATGACATTCAACAAGCTTTAGTAGGAGTTAGGCAAGGAAGTTTCCGGTTGTTCGAGATACACCTAGAACGCGCAGCAACACACAACGTGGGCCGCACAACATCGAGACAATCGGTACTGGGGATGTAAGACTAATCTAGTAAATCACGAGAAGCACGGATAACACAAATTTCTGCTTTTTTTCACTTTTTGGGTGTGTTCTCTCGTACCCATACATTCATTCAGGGGCCGCAAGCGTCGGGGCTCTAGGGTAGCTTAGATGATGGTGGCAAAGCTGTTCTGATAGACATTTGGTCTGTAACTCCCACCATAGATGTTGTGTTTGGGACGTTGCGAATTTGTCAGTGTTTTAATTCGGAGACCTATGTGACTTGTCGAGGCCTACGGTAGCTCCCATTGCGAAGCATGCCTGGGTGGCCAAGTGAGATTCAGAGGCGGCGACGTGAATCGTTCCTAAAACTCAAAATATGTCTAGAGACTTCGCGTCCAGGTATCCCATCGGCATCCCGGACTTTTGACACAGAGCATATTTGAATCCCAAGCTTCCGCTACGTTGAATGCGGTATTTTCAACTGTATAAGACGTGATGTATCCCTCCAGCGAAAGGATGTTAATCGTCTGGTCCAGTCCTAGACGTAACCTGCGAAGAAACCGAGACCACTACCATTCCGTACAATCTCATTAGGGTGTCCTGGAGGTCTTCTTGGCCATCACCGACTACGGCAAGTATTGTTTTGTTCATTCGATCTCGTCGCCCTCTTCGCCGAGTGCCAGTGAGGTAGAGGACGTCACTTGCAACTTGACGAAACTCGAATACCACCGACTGGATACGAAGTGGACTGGGACTGGAAACCATCAATTAGCTTGCGAGGAAGAAGTAAGAGATCTCATAAGATCCTTTCAACACCTCTATGTACATTCATTCGCTACAACGGCCGCCTACCTACCCTCCCCATGCTGCCCTGCTTAAGATCTCGCCTCCTCGAGCTCCAGCTCTAATTGCCTGATCCGCTCACTCTGATCCTGAGATCCCGAGCCGACCTTACGCTTCAATGCCTCGACCTCGGTAGTGAGCAGACCAATCTGCTCATTCTGGGCACTGATAGTCTTGGTTTGACTCTCGATCAGCTGCTTGATCGAAGCGAGAGAAGCAGCAATGTCTTCGGAAGAAGATGTGGATGTGCTGCTGGTAGTATTGGCTCGGGGAGTGGGAGTACTGGCGATAGTGGAAGACTTGACAGGAGAGGAGGGCTTAGCGGGAGTGGCGGCGGGAGCAGGAATGGGCGCGGATTGAATCTTGGAGGGAGCGGGCTGGGCGGGCTGGGCGTGCTCTGAACGAATGGGCGCGTTGGTACGTTGTGCTGGTCTGGTAATCTCCTCAAAGCTCGAAGTCTCGTCCTCAGACTCCCTAGACTCTTCGTTGTCCTGGTATCTGGAAGCCATGGCGGCAATCGAGCCCTTCTGCTCGGTCATGGTAGGAGGGGGAGATCGCGCAATAGGAGCCGGCTTGGGTTCTTCCCTCTTAGTTTCCTCCTTGGGAGCAGGCTTCGGGGCAGGGGCAGAAGCACTTTGGCTTGAAGCGGCGGCCTTGTAGTCAGAGGGAATCTCCTTGGGCGCACCTCCGTCGTAGATGCTCTCAAGGTCGATTTTGGAAGGAATGCCAGTCTTGCCGTCCGACCATTCGCTGGCGTTGACAGCAGGCTTCAGGCCTGTGGCGGGAGGGAAAATGTCGGCCTGGAAGGTCTCGGCGCGTCTGGGGACGGTGAAGGAAATGGGCTCAATGTATGCATCGTTGACCGTCTTATAGGCTCTCATTACTTCATTCTCGTGGACCTGAATTGGTGAGAACATGTTCCACTAGTTCCAGACGTGTCGGGACTCACATTGATGCCTCGCCGAGGAAGAAAAGCGATACCTCGCTGAGGATCGGCTGATTTGTATTCGCTCAAGAACTCAAACTTGTCGTTCTCATACTCGAAGTATCGAATGTTACCGTCACTGGAATTGGTTAGGATCCGCAGAAATTTCAAACAATGTTCAACTTACCCCTTGCCAGCAAGGTAAAGACAGTTTGAACCGTCATCTGCTTCTGTTAGCGTGGGCCACCTCTGGACTCATCTGTTGACTTACCCCAGAAAGGCATGCAAACACCAGAGATGGAATCTAGCATAGTGAAGCCGCCAATGGGTTCCGGGTTTCCGGGCTCCCACAGCGCTATTTGCCTCTCACTCATCCTCGAGAAACCAGTCGTTGCAAAGCGGTTGTGCTCGCCCATCCAGACGGCTCGACTATTCTTTGCGCCCCCATGGCCCGGAGCTTCGTGAACAGGCTTCTCCTGACGCACATCCCATACACGAATCTTTTTGTCTCGAGAGGTGGTAACGAGCATGCTACCAGCGGCATTCCACGACAAACTTTGGACAATGTCGTTGTGCCTCAAGATGTGGGAGGACTGGCCGGTACCAATATCCCAGATCTTAATTGTAAAGTCGCCGGACGCGGAGGCAAGGACATTCTCGGCGGCAGGGTTGAAAAGAACCTGTCCGACCTTCCTGGTCGAGGCATCAGCATCGCGAGAGCTTGTGGTGGATCTGCATCGAACACAGCTTACCTCGAGTGGCCGACAAGCTTGCTCACGGGGGCAACATGAGGAATCTCTTCAGCGTCGACATGCAAGGTAAAATCTCGAGGAACCTCCCATACGAAGACCTTTCCATCCTCAGAGGCCGAAGCGACGATGCGGTCGTTGAAGGGGTTCCTCCATGTTAATTAGCGTGAAGCATAAAAGTCAGGGGGTGTGAGGCCATACCAATCCGTGTCCAGCACGGCAGCAGTATGACCACGGAAGAGAGGCATCTGATCCGGCAGCTTGCCTCGCTCGTTCAGGGGGATGACAGCAAATGCGCCGCCACCAGAGGCATCCCAATTGACCGAGAGGTACTCAGGGTTGGCCTGTAGATTTCCCCTAATCAGCACGCGCGTAACCATAAAGGCCGACACCCTCCCCCCTCAACGCACCTTGATCAAGTTCGTATCCCAGGCATTTCGGGAAATGTGCAGGTTATCGTAGCAAAACTCCTTGCGCGTGGGTTTGCCGAAGACGTGTCCTGTGTAGCCAGCGTCAGCAACCTCGACGCGGCGCGGGCGGGTTTGCGACAGCACCTACGATACTTCGACGCCCGCACGAATCGGCCAGCCATGAGGGCGGTTGAGGATCGTAAACGGTATTCAAGGGAAGTGATTGAGGGCGAGTTGTAGGATTCAACGACGCGCGCACCCCAGAGATTCCGGATTCAGCCGTGAGGTCAGACGTGCGTTGTTGCTGTTGTCGACGCTGGGTATAGGCTAGGTGTGAGAGAGTAAGGGTGAGGGAGCGGCGTATGGCGATGCCGATTTGGAGACCCTAGATGGAACGAACGCTGCGCCTCGCGAGCCCCCCACCCACTCCTAGGAATAGTTTGACGAAGCATGGGCATGCATGGCGCAACGTGGAGCACGTGACCATATATGTCTCCTGCTTCAAGCAACTATCACCATGCCGACGAATACCTACTAAGGAACGCCACATATAAGGAAGAGCAAATCCACTTCCAAGACCGACGACTTTAGGGGAAATCATTGCCCGTTTTACGCATCATGCTCCTCTGGTGGTGGTATGGGCCACCGATCTCCGTGGGAGTTTCGACATCATGAACGCCAAGGTGCTCATCAATAATTTGCACATTATAGCATAAAACTTCTTTTTAGAGATCCATTATCATCCATCCCAACTTCATACAAATCTCCAACGCGAATAGCCACCTGTGCCATCAAAAGACTCAAACAACCCTGTTCCTGTGTACGCCTTGAAGTGCATACGCGGCACCTATGACCCCTTTCTCATCCAACGAATTAAGTATCGCCATACTCCAAGAGAACAGAATCATCAAATCAACAACACCGGTATAACAAAAAAAACCGCATCGTAGTCCTTTGAATGGGCGTGCAAATATGCTCTGGCTCAATCCCCTAGCCCGGAACTCCTGGCCCAGGCCCATCATCAGCTCATGCCAGATATTGTCTCGTGTCCGTAGTCGTCATGTTCGCTTTGTAAAAGCCGCCTCACATGTACATACTCTTAGTCCGCGAATGCACTCGGCGACCTGATGCTCGGCGGCGCAGCTGCTCCTCCCGCTTAAGGACGAGCTGGCACCACTTAGCTCTTGACCGCGGGCCTGAGCTATCCTCTTCCGCGCCGTCTCTACCGACGACATCGTTGAGGACCTTCATCCAACCTGCCTTGTCCTCGGCAGTGTCGGCGTAGAAGTCGATCATCTCACCATTGTTGAATCGGATCCGGAAACCCTCTTCGACGAACATGTAGCCATCTTCTTCTTCTGCAAATGCGGATCGCCGGCGTCTGCCACCTTTTCCAACAGTTTCCTTTTCTGTCAAGGCTCGGCGGTCATCGATCAACCGCTTGGCGTTGGCCAAGTTGATGGTCGCCCGAGGTTGACGTGTTGCCTCGTGGTACGCTGTTAACTTCGTACCAACAAGCTTGAAATATCGGCGGCGCCAGTACTGAAGTTCTCATTAGCACGGAACCAAATACCACAAAAAATCTCATCACTTACTGGGCAATCGCCGCCTTGCTGGCTCAGATGACCTTCCCAATTGCGGGAGAGCCTCTCCTCGGCAGCCTTTAGCTCTCGAATGCACGAGTTCATGCTTTTGGGCATGTCATCATCCATTGCGTTCTTGGGCCGAGGAACGAAGAGCATTTGAAGCTCGAGCTTCCCGACCTTGTAAGGCGCTTTTCGAACAACGGCAGTGTTGCCGCGCTTGCTCTTGACGCTAGACGCGAAGCTAGCCTCTTCGGTAGCCCACTCATTGAAGCAAGCGATTTCAGCCATGTAAGATCGGCCAAAGCAACGACTCTCGTGCTCTCGAAGGCAAACGTACGCTCGAGCGAAGCTGCCATCTTCTGCGGTGAGCGGTGAGAGAAGTTCGTAGGAGGAGGGAGGGCCCCTGCGTTGTCTGGACTCTGCCTCACGCTGTTTTTGAGCAGCTCGTTCCTCCTCTTCCCGTTGACGGAGCTCGAGTTCCTTGCGCTTTTTCGGCGACGCAAATACTCTGCTGAAAGTCGAGGCCTTTTGTTTCGGCGCCCTGACCACCTGAGGAGGAGCCTTCATAGGCGCAGGCTTCTCTAGCTTGACGTTCAGAGTAAGCTGGAATTCGAGATCATTCGGAACTACGAGTTCGAACTCTTGGCCTATAGGAGCATTACGAGCCAGCTCGAGCCATGCGGTTGTCACGCAGTGCACTCCGTTATCGAGAGTAAGGCTAAACCAGGTGCGTTCATCTGAATTGTTAGCTTCTCTCTTAACACACCTTACTTGGTTTGGAATCACTTACTTTTAGGAAGGGGAAGGTCCAAGTCCTTGACGCCCATGACTTTGACGAAGAGGCGTCCTCTCTCTCCACTCTCTGCCGTGGCCTGTTCGACGCTGCAATCTTCTTCGACGATCTGGTTGAATGCCACCGCGTTGCTTCCTTGACCGGGCATGGGCGGGATGGGACCGCTGCTCATTGCTCCACGCTTCCGCACACTTCTTGGGCGCGGCTTGCTGTTCCAGGGCTCAACTGTCCATGATTGAGGTCGGTCCATCTTAACAGGAGAGTTACCAGCCGATCGCGCGGCAAAGGCATCGTCGGCATCCTTGTCGCTCGCGGAAACGAGCTTTGTGTTCTGTCGCATAAGGTAGCCGCGCTGAGGACGAGATGTAATGTTAGCATTGAGATCTTTTGTTCCTGTATGTGTGTATTCAATAGACACTTGTCTGTGGGGGCTGCTCTTGCCGTGTAGAGATTGTTGAAGGGAGGAGTGGGTAAAAGCAACCTTTTGCGCCTCAATAACCCTCTCAAAGTCCTGATCGAGACTGAGACCTAAGTCAAGATCCAAGGTCAAACTACGATTCTTGAAGCTCGGGTGCCGATCAAGGAAGTCGTCGCCGCTGGCTGAAAGTAGATCAGGGTTCAAGTCCCTTGAGAGGCGATTACGATGACGGGCTGGAATCGTTGGTACGTCAGGAATTTCCACACTGACTTGCCTGCGAGCTTCTCGCATAGCCGCAAGGTCAGATGGAGTGTTAGAAACCCGAGTCTTCAGCCTGGAACCGGGAGCCTTGATGGTTGCGCATCGCTCGGGAATGGTGGGCTCCTCCTTGGGCTCCTGGTTACCATCGTCTTCATCCGTCTCCTCGGACACAGGATGGTGGATAACAGATTCCGGTGTGCCTGGCTCTTCGTCGAACTCGTCGTCGCCCCATCCGGTGCCATCGTACTCTGGTTTGGACAAGGTTGGCTCAGGCGTGGAGGGACGTTTTAGAAAAGCACGAGCTTCTGACATTTTGGGAAACTCAGACGGTTCCGACTTCGGCTTTGGCGCAGGCTCCTCTATATGCTCAGGCTCAGAAATCATATACGACTCAAAATCTCGAGAGAAAGAGCCCTCATTGGACTCACGGCCAAGGTCAGGGAGTGAGCTCTTTAGGCTGCTTCTGCTGGTTGGAGTTGTTGCAACCAGCACCTCCTCCACCACCTCTGGTACTTGCACTGCCCGTGTTTCTTCCACTTTCGGCTCTGAATGCTCTCGATCCGAAGGCCCCTCTTCCGAGTAGTGACTGCCACTAGTGTCGAGTGGCTGTGGCATGCCATCTTCCTCCTCTTCGAGGTCCGAATTTTGATAGTAATCAAGGACACCGTGGTCCTCATCCTCAGGCATTCGAGTGATGATAACGCTACCTTCTTCAACTTCCGAAAATCCATGCTCGTCTTCCGAGAGTTCATCCAAAATAGAATCTTCAGTGGAAGGAATAGGAACATCGGGATCCAAGGGATACTGGCGCTCAGGACTCTTAGTGGGGCTCCTTGAGCTTGGGGGCGGGGAAGAGAAGATATTGTCTGATTCTTGTTCCGACCTGTTTCCATTTACCCTTCGCATGATGGACTCCCGCGAAATCTTAGGAGGGAGTCGATACTCTTCTAGTAAGGAGATATCGCCGAGGGTGTCGTCTCCTTCCTGATCCTCGGGACCACTCGCAATGGAATCCGGTTCCGAGGCAGTAGCGGGGCTTCCCAGTCGCTCGCGAGCACCACCCCGGCGAAGTCGACGCTCACGTTGTTGCTCTGCCGCCGTCTTTCCGTCATTATCGTCGGACAGCATCATGAGCTTCAATCGCTCCTCAAGAGACATCTTATTGGTTCCGATACTATGAATATCCGACTTGCTGGTTGGGCATGCTGGAGGCGGAGATGGCAGATTCCTCTGTGCATTAAGCATTCTCTCAGCGGTAGCTGATAGTCCAGGAGATGCGGGAGAAGAGCACACAGACTGGCTTCGGGCATATTCGCCAAGGCCCGGCAATGGCGGTAGAGGGCGATGCTCTCCACTCGATGTAGAAGAGTCGGTACGCTTTGTTAGAGGGCGCCCAGGGGATGCCATTGACGGCGCATTCTCGGGCATGGGGCTGCTCTCATACTGCTCAAATCCACTTCCACGTGGAACGAAAGGACTGTCTCCTCTCCAGTCGTCTGGACCGACGACGGGGGTTTTGTCTGTGTCTTCTAAGGACGCATCAAAGCTGTCATCTTGTATGTCGACGCGCGCAGGGTCATACAGCATGTCGTCATTGTCGTCTTCTTCCATGGACTCACAACTCCCCTCGCGCGAGTTTGTGCCAATGGAAGATAGGTCCGGTGTGGCCATTTCATATTCGTTGACTTGAGGGGGCGCGGCATCAAACGTCACGCTCTTCGCGTGACGATGCAGTGAACGCGCACTAGGCAGATCGTCGTCATCAAAAGGCGAGCATTCAGTCCACGTGTCCGTTTCGATATCGAAGCTACTCTTGAATCGCTGGGAGAGTGATGACTTGGTGGGTGATGCCTGGTCTTTGCTTGGCGTTATTGGGCGGGTAGGTGAACCGGCTGACTGAGGCACAGATGGCTTTGTCGGACTCATCGTGGGCAAGGTAGTCTTGCTCTCGCTTCGTTGGTGGCTAAAAGTAGGGCGCTGGTTATTTGAAAGACGGAAAGAACCAGATGACCCAAAAGCATTCCCATGGACCTTCGCCAGTGGCCTTTCGATTTTGGGGGTGTGCGTCGGGTCATACTCTTGTTTCTGTTCGAGGGCAAGGAGGTTGCTGTTCTTTACGCGAGAAGCCTTCTGAAGCTTCTCGATGGAAGAGCGACGAGGCGATCCGGTTCCTCCGCCATAAAGATCCGAGTTTCGGTTCTGCCAAAACAGTCGGGGCGAGGCGACAGACTCGACCGGCGAGGACTGGAATGGTGATGAATCCAGGTTCTGTGCCGCCTTCTACAAAGTCAATGTCAGCGCGAGGCACAATAAACTCCATTTGCATCATGCTGAATGTACCTTGGGCGAGCCAGTGAGTTGCAAGCTGGGTGAGTTTCGCCTCATCTCTGTCGGAGACAATTCCGACAGAGGACGAGGAATCCCACTCGCCATATTTCGTGAGGATGCGTTTGGAGTTCCCTTGTTGATGCGCAGGGGCTGCACCTGTACTTCGCGGTCAGAGACATTCCGAAATCAAGGGAGAGAACAGCGGGCTAGCATACTGGTTCCGAAGCCATGTTAGACTAGTGAGACAGGTTGTTTTCTCAGTCTATGCTAGGTACGATGCCTCTGGATACATCGGCATGCGGAGAATGAAGCGGTGGGATGTTGCGACTTGACGCGAATGAGTGTCGCAGAACCAACGTGGTTAACTGAATGAATGCAACGTATGAAATGTAGACAACTTTGTCGAGGGTAGAATGAAACGAGGCCTCGCCACAGGACTCTATCGCGGACAACGATATGAGTGATGTTTCCTGACAAGTGGGAGACGAGTGGCAGGTGGTGTTCGACGGCCTTGATGTGTTTAAGGGAAGCACGGTAAAGCCAAGCAGTGACGCCGCTGATTGGTGGGGGAGAAAATAAACATCGAGTTTCCCGGCTTCGCGTTGCCCTAGAAACGTCGAAGCAAGCTGACGGGGTTTCCTGCAGGCGCTAATCATCCTGCGACAATGCACTGCTAGCACAACTACCCCGCTGTACTAAAGCCCTCTGTAAGCTCGCAGAAGTTCGAGTCGCCATGGGTTACAGGGCCTGGAGCCGACGGAACGAGCAAGCATTGGTCGGACGCAGGCGGGCGGCTGCTGGCATCATCCCGGATCTGGGTTTGAGAATGTTGTTTTCGTGTTTCTCATGGGGTTTTGTTGTTCTGATAATGCAGCAAATGTCGTAATCATGCTTTTTTCCACGATCCCGAGCCTTCGAGTCTTACCTGATGAGGATGGCTGGAAACTCAACATATTTCGTTCAGACACATACACCCCACCGTCTCGCCCATTATTTTGGCCATGTCTTGCATCGTGAGATCCTCCCGAGCGCGCCGGGCGAAGCCTCCTGGCACTAGGGATATCATAGAAACCAATTGCCGGTGCTCTGATTCAGTCGACTGACCTAGTCACAGCGAAATATTTTCTATTCTGATTGAGATCTAATGTGTGGAACGGTTACGACCTTAGCTGTTTGTATCCCGTGAATATCGGTTATCGATACTATCAGGTGCAACGGAATCTCATGCGGGTGGCAACTGTTTCAGTTGAGGTTTACATGGGTCAACCAGGTTTACCTCAACTTGGTTCTTTCCTTTTCTTGACAGCATCTGTTCCCTTAGTTTAGGTCAGCAAGACTTGCATATTGGTAGCATCTCAGCCGCAAATCCCGGGTCGCATTTTGGGTCTTGAGCTTCTTCGCTATCAGATATGGTGGCTCCTCGGGAGGTGGTTCGAATACTTATAATGACAATACCCCGGAATTTGTGTCCTGGCTGCTTTGCCTCATGTTCCATTCTACACACTCATCAAACTTGACCCCGGTGCCTCCAAAGCAATCCAAAGCACTCCCAATAGTAAGGTCCACCTTGCCGCTGCTCAATTGCTTCACAAGCTCAAGATCTTGTAGACTTTGACCTCCACCAGCGTATGTGACCGGAATAGAACACCACTCTGAAAGTCGATGGATCAACTTTTCGTCGACACCCTTCTGCAGACCCTCATTGTCCGCCGCATGGATGAGGAACTCGGAGCAATACGGTTCCAGAGCCTTGATGGAATCTGCTCTGAGTCAGACAACTAACTTTGTGGGCAGACTTGATCATTTCGTACCTTGGTTGACTTCCATGTCGGTGATGGTTTGCCATTTGTTCATGGCAACGTACCAAGTATCGTCTTCTCCTCGTCTACAGCTGAGATCAATGACTAGCTTGCTCCTGTCCCCGTCGAGTGCCTCAAGCACTGCCTCCAGTCTTTCCTGGCTGAAACGCCCTTCCGGGAAGAGATAAGATGTGATGATAACCTGTTGGATGCCATCTTGTTAGCAGATATTCCGTCGAAGGAGCACAAAAACGACTTTGTACCTTCTCGGCACCTGCATCCATCCACTCCTTAGC
This sequence comes from Microcera coccophila, assembly GCA_024112705.1. Classification (NCBI taxonomy): domain Eukaryota; kingdom Fungi; phylum Ascomycota; class Sordariomycetes; order Hypocreales; family Nectriaceae; genus Microcera; species Microcera coccophila. The sequence goes on from JAMYIC010000543.1 coordinate 35,333, forward strand.
ATTCTTGTCGTTGATACCACCTCCGACTTGGAGCCCGTCGGGCCATGCTAGCAGTGCTTCTTTGGCTGCCACATCGTTCCCCGGGCCGAGCATGATCACATGTGCTCCTGTCAATCCGTTGTCCTTGTACAACTGGGCGAAATGGGCGGGAGGATGTTGGGAGACGTAGTTGGTCTGCAGAGCTACGGTCGAGCTATCGAGTGTTCCGCCGACTATCTGCTTTACTTGGCCTGCATGAAGGTCTATACATGGCCTAAAGCGCGTCATAATGCGTCTTGCGATGGAATCGAATCGATATTAAGAAGTGGTTGTGTTTGAATCGAGTGATTGACTTTGAGGTTTATACCCATCAGTGTGGGGCTGATGGAAACGTTTTGGCCAAGCCATAACTTCGCTGAAGCTGCTTTGTCGGAGAGGTGGAAGAGCGCCTCTTGGTTGCGCCGAACGCTTCAGGAGCCAGGACCTTAATTTCTCGTCATTACCTTTTGAGGTCCCGTAGCCAACGTAGAACTTTATTGTACTTCTTTGAGGAGCGTTGTCGAGCACCTCGCCGAGGCTCTAACTCACCGACAATTCTCTTTTTTGCTCTATGCCCGACTCACAATTTATTGTTAATGTGGTTACTCTAATGTTCTATACCCTGAGTGCCTTTTAATGGTCAGGAAGTTCGGTATCATCTAAAGCATCTTAGACCACCTTTGTATTTGAGTCTCATTTTGGTTATACTACATCTGACTCCGACGCTGATTCAATTATGAGACCGACGTCAAAGATAAACGGTCCAAGGTGGCGAGCGTTCTATCCCATGACAATGCCTGAAGATCCACATCACATGATATTCCTGGCAGGATCATACATAGCATTCAATTGAGGCCCCAAGCAGGTACGAACTCTGATCCTAGGCGAGGTAGCCAATAACTTGACCCTTGAGACCTATGACCCATCAGACAAATACGACTTCCCACTGACCGCTCTGTTATTTCAAAAGAAAGATTTAGAGCAGTTCGGCCGATGCGCTCCGCTAGTGTAGTAATTGCAGTTCCTTATAGCGTGTAGCGTATAGCGGCCATTAAACATTTTAGTGGTTACAGCAGGCGCGTTGCGCGGTGTAGCTTCTACCGTACGTCACCGAAATGGAGCCCTACGCCAACGCGTCTTTCGAGGATCCACGACGTACGAATTAGCATCCATGCATATAGATCAGATCCTCCATACCTCCTCCAAGACTCGATCTATATATTATATTCTAATCAATGATCCTCAAACCTATCAGCATGTCACCGGCGGCATAGATATTTTTCGACTCGTCTCATGTCCTCTCCCGTCCTTTTGGCCGGCGCGTCGCGTCCACGGTCTGGAATCTTGACGCCGAGCAGCGAGGACAGCTTGAATCGCGAGAATGCGCATGCCTTACCTCAGAAGCCTAGGAGGAGGAGGTCGGACTCGGTCGCAATGGATTATTTGCTCAAGCCATCCATTGCCCTCAAGGTTGGGATTTTGATATTTTGCTGAGCCTCAACTAACGTCTGTAATAGCCCCATCCAGCGAAACTTCATGTCCAACCCCGCGTGTTACAGCCTTTAATGATTATTCCCCGCGAACATCTCCCCCTAGCATGCATAGACTTTAATGCTTCCCATTCAGACCTCTCGCAAGGTCGCTTCTTCGAGTCCCACATCAAAATCCTCGACCTTGAAAGTCGCATGGACTCTATCCCCGTCGTCTTACTTGCCCGAAACGAGTCAACCTACACCGTGTATGCTCTAGAGAGGCAGTTCAATGGGCTTTATGTTGCGTGTAGGCTGGGCCCTTGGGTTGAGTTGGATCACTTGGCGAAATATGCTACCGCCATGTGCCAAGATCGTTTACAGTCAACTGTCCGCCGAGTATCAGCGGGACAGAATTCGACTTCGTCATTGACTACGCCCCAACTACACAAAGAGCAGAAACAGAAGAGGGCTGCTATTGAGGCTATTCAGTCACTTGTGCGAAAGAGAGTAAGGTCTCGATCCGTTTCTACTTTCGAAGGGACCACAAGGAGCGAAACCGCGGAGCCAACCACGACTTTGGGAGGGCATCCATCATCACCATTCCTCAAACGAGAAGTACTCCAAGATACGGAGCTAGTGCCTCAACAGCAAATGCCGGCACAAACCTTAGCGACAGATGTTCCGGGAGCTTCAGGGTTTGCACGCCAGACAGCTGATGATATATTTAATACTGTCAGAGCGCAATATGCTGAAGCTTTATACAAGTCTATGGTTTGTGACCCTTCGGAAATGCAATGCGTAAAGCTGAACAGGTTTAGGGCTCGCTAGCATATTTTGCAAAAGGTCCATTGTCTCGCGCTCGCTCCGCCTTCCACTTAGATCTGGACTCGAGGTTGGAAATATGTGATCTCATAGAGTTTTTGAAGAGTCTTATCCTAACAACAGTCCAAATCGATAAGAAGTATCGAGAAACAGTCCCAGAAGTTATTTCTAAGATGAAGACAGTCGTCGAGAGCTCTGACGAGGGTCGCAAGAAGCGGCGTCAAACCAAGAAGATGAAGTTAGGAAAAGACGGCCTCTACCCTCACGAAGAGGACCATGTCAAAACTTGGTGGTTAGCGAATAAACCCGAGATGGAAGATACCGAAACCACGGTTCGGCTTCAACAGATCAAGTCACTGAGTACTATACTGCGGACCAGAGAAACACAGCTTCAGATGATACTAATACTCGAAATCCTAGCACTAGAGTCGTTGAAAGCCGCTGGTGATGCGGAGGAAAGCCAGCTCCCAACACTTCCTGGTGCTACAGAATCGCAGGAACAGATGGCGCCTCCGCCAAAGAAAAGAAACAAGCATAATCTGCCTGTCCTGGTCGATGTCCATGCCGATCGCTTGACGATTTGGCAATCGACGGCTTCGGACGAGCAGCTCTTACTAGAAGATTCTCAAATATCTCGGAATTCGGCAGAAAGACAAGGTCAAAAGGCTTCGTCCGAGCCTTTGAGGGACTTTTGTGTGGACGTGATTATGCCATTGTAAGCCTTGCCTCTCGCTGAAATAAAGAAAACGCTAACCACTTGCAGCTTCTCTGCAAGAATACCCGAAGCATGCGATGCAATCAACCGGAAACTTGGTGGGCCCGTCATCATATCTTCGTCCAGGTCGAGAAGCCAGAAACGGGACTCGAGCAAGCGGGAGCAGAAGCCTGGAGCAGCTACCAGGCGACCAGGTCCGATTAAACCCCCCAGGACTCTTCAGCGGGCTCTATCTACCGAACAACGGCGAAGTGTCTCCAGAGGGCCTAGCAACATGATTGCCCTCATGCGTTCAGCAACCTCGACTTCCCTGCCAGGCATCAAACGCGAGGGAAGTGAGCCCGCCGCACTGAACGCTGTGGCGAACGAAGACCCCGACTTCTTGAAGAGAAGGAGTGGTCCCCTTTCGCGAAGTAGTAGTGTATCAAACTTGCATGATTTAAAGGCAACCAAGAAAGCCCTCGTCGAGGCGGAACTGCGGGATGCCATCTCTTCTCTCAGGAAACCGAATCGGGAGGTTGTTGGAAAGGCAATGGCTGAGGCAGAAGAGCGACGAGTGTCAGCTGGACTCTCTGCTAGAAGTGAGTTGATGGAAGTAAAATGCGGGATTGTGCATGAGCTAACACATCGTGTAGAAGTAAGGAAGCTGGGCCGGCCCTCACTTGGCTCTTCTGTGCAAGTAAAGGCCACTCCTGCAAACAACCGGTTTAGGGATGTTTTCGCTACGAAGCAGGAATCTGTTCTCGAAGATCTGCCCATGAGCCCCGAGGTCATCCCGCCCTCGAGTATCACATCATTAGTTCCTTCAACGGGCTTGCGAGAAGGTCTTCGCGATGCATGCACAGGGAGCGGTTCTCCGATGACAGATACAATAGGCGGTACTCCTACTAAACGATCAGCGGACTCGAGCTTCCTCCGTCGTGTTACTCATAAGCAATCCTCGGCACAACTCTCTCCGTTAAGGGAAAGAAGACTTGTTTCTCCACAACAACTCTTCGTGCCAGGAAGTGCAGCAGAGGAACAGAGACGACTGAGCTTTACGTCAGCGAAGGACGAGGGAGTCTTTGCCACACCAGTCAAGGCCAGAATAACAGGATTCGCAGATATCCAAGACTCACAGAAACGCACACCAGAGAGGAAGTCGATTTACGAAACATTGGGATGGGATAATGACTATGATGACTTGTAACAAGCTACTTCAGGTGCATCTTGGGTGGTTCTTCGTTAAGCGCATGATGTACAGACAGGACATATAACCAGCATTACAGGCGTCGGCATTTCGGTAGAGTTACTGCATGAAGAATGACATGATACGATACATTATTCAAACGTATTAAAACCCAACGTTTTCCGTTCTTCAAATACGTTACTATGCTGCTGCTGGCTCCACGATCACGGTAGGCAACTCTCTAATATCAACGTGCTCTTGTGACCCTAAATCCACCACCCGAATCGCCTCCATCCCGACAATACCCTCTTGCATAGCTAGAAATTGCAATTCTACAACATGGCAGGCACCAGGTGCCAGAGGCCCTACCCGTGTATCCGCACTTAGGCAGACAATGTCTGTTGAATCGACCACAGAGTTCTTTTGCATGGCGTGTAGCGCGGCCTCGTCCAGTGTTGCATCCGCAATCTCCTTCTCGCCATGCCGTCGCCGACTCATGGAGGTTGGTCGCGTCGTGCGGGCTTCGCTTCGGCGTCTTTTTGGAATGGCCACCAGCGCGAGCTTCCGTGGTGGACGGGGCGTTTTCTCGGTGGTACGATTGACCACGTGGACGGTCCAAGAGAATACCTCGCCGGCATGAACAGGGTTTGAGGGGCCAGTGAAGGTCATAGTGATACCCAGCTCTGGCACGGCAGCTTCCGTTTTAGTGGCGGCCTCGAGGGCTGGAAGGGCGTCAGGGCGACTTATGGCCGAGGGCTTGAGGGGATAGGTGGCCTGGCCAGTTATGGAGAGTTGTGAAGGTCGATGAGAGCGTTGGATTCCGGCTCCCGTGGTAGGACCGAAACCAGGGTTTACCGGCACAGTGAAGTCCAGGCTGGTGGTCCACGACATGGAGAGGCGAGGAGTGCATACTCCAGGAGTAACATGAGCAGTTGCGGAGATAGCGATTTCAAGATCTCTGGTGGCGTTTTTAGGTGTAATTTCCAGTTCATTAGGCGCAATGCGATAAAGAAATGTGATATGATCATGAGAAACACAACTAAAGGGTAATTGCATTCCTACCTCATCGTTGAGGCTCTCGATAACGCTGTCTGGAACCGACAAGTTGACCTTGTCGAGCGATATCTCACAGTCGGAATGAGAGGTGAAGTCGATTTCCAGGAGGGCAATGACGGCAGAGCTAGATGGAGAGGTATTTGGTCTTGAAAAGCGAATCCTCGTGTGGGCGATGGGGAATATCTTCATCTCCAAGTTTTGTAATGCACGGATATGCTTCATAAGATCCTGTTGACGCGTGACAGGTGCTACTCTTGATACCCGCAACGCCGATAATTTAGGCCGCACGCCGTCAAGGGCAGGGTCGCTGCTGAAAGATTCGAGGAGGTTGAAGCCTGTAGGCATGCCACTTTGTAGATACCCAGTTTTCCTCGAGCTGAGTTCGATTGACGGCTCCGGCTTCAGGTTGGCAGATGCAGAGAAGACAACCGAGGGACTATGAAGGCGCATGCGCGGTCGTGCGAGGAACACAGGGAGTTTCCAGACAGCGTACATATCTTGGCTCAGCTCATCTTCTCCCTCAGTCTCCTCTCCGCCCAAGACAATAAAAGGGTCGCTAACGTCCTCCACTGTACCATTGAAGATGACGTCCGTGGCGCCAGAAGCATCACGAATCGATCCGGAGCTATTCACGATCTTGGCTTCAAGGGAGACGGTGACCCTGTCTAGATGAGATTTGAAGCTCTTCTCGTCGGTCCGTAGTGTTCTTAAGATGAGGAGGACATCAACCGTCTCATCTGTAACACGGTCAGTTCTTTAAGCTCAGCAGTGAGACCAAGTTGACTGACGAACCGAAGAAGAGCGACTCGCGAGTATCAATGTCATCGAGTGGTGAGTCTCCCAATCCCACACTGCTAAAGACCTTTTCCAGATCCAAGTTTGACTCTGAAGGAATTATGTATGTCAGGTTTGATTGCTCCGCGAAGTCGACTGGCCGATCTGAAGCGAGTATGTTGGTGAGATCCTCTGTCGTCACTGCGTTGACTTGGGGCATGGTTGTGACGAAACGGCACTACCGCTTCATTGGGTTCTAATTGGGGATTTATTTGTAGTTTTCTCTTTCCTTCCTCCTTCTGTTATTCTTTTTCTCCTGGGCAGGCCAGCTGTGGAATTGTCATGCAAAATCGATAGTCCCCCTCCCCTGAGGTCAGGCAAGTAAAGGCACAGGAGGTACTGGTACGCTGGACATGGCCGTGTCGCTTAGTTGCATGTCCTCGCAGCCACAGCGTCCTCAGGTCTGTGCGCCACAAATTGCTTGCTCGTTCACAAATCTCAGCCTCTACACTTTGACAATTATCCCACCATCGCGACTCGCTGTTCGCGCCGTTAACCCTCGCGCGATATTTCTTTGCATCGCGACATGATATAATCGACCATCTCCAGGGTTTCTATCGGTACCTTCTCCACGCGACATCTAGACTTCCACGATGAACGGGTTTGGTAGCCCTTACGGCCAGCCCGCCTCGGATTGGCAAGAGCACCACACGCCGGACGGAAGAGCCTACTATTACAACAGCGCAACCAAGACAACGCAATGGACCAAGCCAGAGGATATGATGTCGTCGGCCGAGGTGAGCTGGGATGTTATTCCAGAAAGACGGGATTGTTCCTAATAGAATTGTAGCGCGCGCTCGCCGACCAGCCCTGGAAGGAGTATACTGCTGAGGGAGGGCGGAAGTATTGGTACAACACTGAGACGAAACAGAGCTCATGGGAGATGCCCAATGCTTATAAAAACGCACTTGGTATGACGAGCGAGGCTGCTACGCCCGTTCCATCCACCCCCTATACGCCCGGAGGGGGTTATTCCAACAATCCATACGATCAGCACCGTGATCAGCGCGAAACTTATCCCGAGTCCCGTCAATTGACCTACCCAAGCGATCCCAAGGCTCAGGCTTTTGTTCCTGCTTCTAATGATCCCGAGTATGCTACCGCTGAGGAGGCAGAGACAGCCTTTATCAAGCTTCTGCGCCGCAGCGGCGTTCAGCCAGATTGGACCTGGGAGCAGACCATTCGAGCAACCGCCCGGGATCCTCAATTTCGCGCAATCAAGGACCCCAAAGACAGAAGGGCTGCATTTGAAAACTTCTGTCAGGACGTCGTCATCCAGGATAAGGAGCGTGCTAAAGAGAGACTGACGAAGCTTCGTGCTGACTTCGAGACTATGCTCAAGAGACACCCTGAGATTACTCACTACACTCGGTGGAAGACTGCACGCCCTATGGTTGAAGGTGAAACCATTTTTCGCTCTACAAGTAACGAGAACGAACGCCGTCAATTGTTCGAGGAGTACATTATTGGGCTTAAGAAGACTCATACGGAGCAGCAAACTTCTATGCGAAAGAGTGCCATGGACGGTCTGATCGATCTACTACCCAGGCTCAACCTGGAGCCCTACACTCGCTGGTCCGAGGCTCAAGGTATCATCTCATCTACCCCACCTTTTCAAAATGACGAGAAGTACCAGACTCTTACCAAGTTTGACGTCTTGACTGCGTTCCAAAACCACATGAAGGCTTTGGAGCGCACCTTCAATGACACCAAACAGCAAGAAAAAAATAGGAAGTTCCGGAAAGAGCGTCAAGCCCGCGATGCATTTAGGTCTCTTCTCAGCGAACTTCGAAACAACAGCACAATTAACGCTGGCACCAAATGGCATCAACTTGTCCCTCTGATCGGGAACGATGAGCGCTACACAAATTTGGCTGGCAAAGGAGGCTCCAGTCCGCAAGAGCTATTCTGGGATATCGTTGAGGAGGAGGAGCGCGCGCTTCGCGTTCCTAGAAATGAGGTTCTCGATGTTCTAGAAGTGAGTTGCTCCATCACATATTCAAACATCCCTACCTAACAAGCCAACGCAGGACAAGCGATTTGATCTTACGCCTACGAGCGACGTTGAGGAGTTCCTATCCATCATGAGAGATGATCGACGAACTGCTAACATTGAGCGTGACATTCTCAAACTAATCTTCGAGCGAGTGAGCATAGCCCTTATTCCCACTGAAAAATGGAAAAGATCCTCCATGCTAACATGTTGCGTAGCTCCGTGAAAAGCGTACTACTTCGAAGCGTGATGATGACAGACATTCGGAGCGGCAACAGCGACGGGCGGTTGACGATTTGCGCGCCCATCTCAAGCGTTTGGAACCCCCTATCACCTCGACCGATACTTACGAAAAGGTACGATCTCGACTACTGAATTCAGATGAGTTCCAGGCCGTTACTTCCGAAGATGCTCGACGAGGCGCCTTTGATAAACATATCCGACGACTCCGTGAGAAGGAGGAAGAAGCAGAGCGAAACTATCGACGTCGTGGCCGAGAGTCAAGTGAGCGGGACCTGCACCGCCGCGAAAGGGAACGATCTAGAGGTGAGCGATCTCATCGGAGCAGTGGACGTGCCGCTCGACGCAGTCGCAGCCCGGAGCCGGATGCATACGAGGCAGATAGACGCAAGGCTATTGCTGAGCGAGAACGCAATCACCGAAAGTCCACCATGGCCGAGAGCGTCTTGGCCTCGGATCGTGGGCGTCTGTCGCCGCCACCGCGTCGTGAAAGAGAACGTGAACGTGGTCGTGACTACGATCGATCCTCTAGGTCTCGCCGCGATGACGATGGCTACTACGAGCGCGAGCGCAGAGATCGAGACGAAGAACGTGAGAGACTGTATCGTCGCCGCGCTGATCGAGGTTCGTATGACGAGCTCCCTTATGGAGACGAACGCCCGTCAGGCTCTCGACGCCGCCGTCCAGATGATGAAGATGAATACGCCCGCAGAGATTCAAGAGACTCCAAGGTACGGCGAACTGAACGAGAGCCCTTTTTACATTCAGCTGACGACTACAATTACAGCGCCAGCGTAGGGAGAGATCGCGAGAACGGACTCCGCCGCGTGAGGCCCAACCGCGGAAGAAGACACCCCCACCCGCCTTAGCTCCTGACATTCACTCCGGTAGCGAAGAGGGCGAAATCGAGGAGGACTAGAGGACTCGACCCTTTACCTCGGAGGAATATGTAGCCTTATGAGGTTCTTTTCTCAGTACGTACTGGCATCACCAAACCTCGGCGGGCTCTTGGCTGGGCCAAATGACCCTTCGTATGCAGGCTTTCAGCTCCGCTCCTCTTCACCGTCTCGGCACAAGCGGCGTGGAAAGACCCTACCTCCGAATCAGTGTGGCAGTCTGTATGAAGCTAGTATGTTCTTACCCTTCCCCAGGTTTAGTACGTGATTGTTGCGTAAGTAGATAGTAGCCCAGTCTCGTTAAGAAACACAGATAGCTAAATTATTACTTGATCATTGCAAGCCTCGGTGCGATTCACTCTCGATATGCAACCAAAGAGTTTGTTTGACGATCAGTGTTTGTTAACTTGACATAAAACTAGCGACCAGAAGTTCAGGAAACGTTTCTCGCGAGGGTAAGAAATTTGACGACAGTCATCCTGCTTCATCCATTGTCCCTCAATCTACGAAGACGTTGCATTTCGGCATCTTTGCACGAGCCCCAAAGGATATCAGCCCGCACACGAAATATTCGCATAATCGCCCCCAGCAATCTGCACTCTTCGTAGGACCAGACAACAGGGGATAGCTGTCGTCGCCGCTGTTATTCATCTGCATCGTCATCCTCGCCGGCGCTGTGCTCCTCTGATCCCGAATCCTGGAGATGATCACCCTTGCGCTGTCTTAGTGATTTTCCATTTTGAACGCCCGAAACGCCGGGGGATGCATTGTGAACAGGAGGGAAGTTGTCCTTGTTGACAACTTCAAGCCTTGTTGGGGTCCTCTTCGAGGAAGAACTGTGGAAGGCGTTAATCAGTGTCATATGGGAGATCTGGGGATATACTTACGAAGTTGCCGCTCATCTTCTGTTCCTGGTCGAGCTGCGATCCGTTCTTGTTGATACGAGGTCGGAAGTTGGTAGGGTCACGACGGAAGGTGACGTCGAGGTTTTTCAAGAAAGAGTTGCAACCAGTGAGGAGAGATTCAGGGGCGTTGGCATGGGCGTCGATACCAGGCTTGCCATCGAAAACAATGACTCGGTCGGCAAGATAAGTAGCCATGATGAAATCGTGCTCGACTATGAACGCAGTCTTCTTGGAATGCATAATGTAACGCTTGATGACTCGCGAGGCAATGATACGTTGCTCTGAATCGAGATATGCAGAGGGCTCGTCGATAAGGTAGATATCAGCGGGGATACCAAGGGCAAGGACGATGGCAACGCGCTGCAATTCACCACCAGATAGGTTCTTGACTTCCTGGTCGATAAAATCATCAAGCTTCAGAGGCTTGACAACATCGGTCTGGAACTGCGGGGACAGGAAAGCAGGCCGTATTTTCTTGAAGAAGAGTTGGCGAACAGTGCCGTCGAACTTGGGAGTGATGGTCTGGGGCTTCATGCTAATCTTCATATCGGGCACCGAACCCTTGCTATCGGGCTTGAGAGCACCAGCCAAAATTCGACAGAAGGTGGTTTTTCCAGTTCCATTCTCACCCATCATGACGATGATCTCGGAGTCGGTGAACTCGCCAGCGTCAATGCGGAGTTTGAAGTTGCCGAGAGCCTTCTCCATCTTGGGGTATTTGAAGGCACGAGACTTGTCGATAGCAAACTCATCCGTTCCCTCGGCAATTCTAAAAGTCAGGGATTCGTCTCGGAAACGTAAATTCTCTGTGGGAATATGACCATCAAGGAAAATGTTGATACCTTCTCGAACGGAATAAGGCAGGGTAACAACACCGTAAATGGCGGGTTTACCGTAAAGAACGCAGATGTAGTCGGAAAGGTAATCGAGGACGGACAAATCGTGCTCGACAACAATGATGTAGTCGTTGTCGCGGAGGAGAGAACGGATGATCAAGGCAGCACTCAATCTTTGCTTAACATCAAGGTAAGACGAAGGCTCATCGAACATGTACACGTCGGCCTTTTGGACGCAAACGGTTCCGATAGCGAAACGCTGCAGTTCACCGCCAGAGAGAAGGTTGACGTCTCGATCCATGATATGGTTCAACTCAAGAACATCACAAACCTGCTTAGTATTTCCCAGTGTGGCACGGCTTTCAATCAGATGGCGAACGCTCTTCTGGGGACCTCGCACCGCCTTGGGAATCTGATCCACATACTGAGGCTTCACAACGGCCTTGAGGTCATCTTCCAGGAGCTTGGTGAAGTAGTCTGCCTATAGTCAGCCCTGAATCCAATAGCACCGACACCTTTGTCGACATACTCTGAAGTTCAGATCCACGGAAGTACTTGATAACATCTTCCCAGTCTGGGGGGTTGGCGTGTCGGCCCAAGTTGGGCTTCAATTTTCCGGACAAAATCTTCAAAGCAGTACTCTTCCCAATACCGTTGGTTCCAACCAAACCAAGCACTTGGCCCGGCCTGGGCATCGGTAGACGATGCAACTTGAAGCTGTTCGGGCCATAACGGTGTGTGACCTGGCTCTCGAGGTTTGTGGGCAGGTTGATGATGGTGATGGCGTCGAACGGGCACTTCTTGGGACAAATACCACAACCGATACAAAGCGACTCGGAAATGAAGGCGAGACGAGACTCGGGAGTAACTTCAATGCAGAGCTTGCCACTTCGGACGACGGGGCAGGACTTTTTGCATTCTTGGCGACATTTTCGAGGACGACACTAGGGGTGAGCAGGGTCAGAATCGTGGATGGCGGGGTATACAGACGCGGAAGAGGGGCGTCGACGAACCTTGTCAGTGTTGACAATAGCGATACTAAAAGCCTTTGTGTCAGTGAGTTTTCTCTTTGCTGGGACATGACCCGATATCCGTCTTCTCGTTGCACGTACCGAGTGAGCTTGTCCGACATGGTTGCGACGGAGGAGAACAAGAGACAATTTAAGTCAAGTCAGAGGAAGGTGGGGGACGTTTGGGAATTTTGTTTGAATTTTCGGGCTCGGGAGAAAAGTGGAACAGGATGAAGTTCAACACCAAAGCGTCACAAATAGCACACGCGCGAACAGATAGGCACAGGAAGCGCTTGGCGAGGCTCTTCGAAAAAAAGAAAAAGAGGCAAGGATAGCAAAATAAGGAGCTGTGGTGGTGTTGTCTCGGTGTGTGGTCATCAATTTTTCTTGCCTTGTGAATCGTCCACTTTGGCGGGGCAGGGCAGCGGGGGATCACCGACGCTGGAGGCGTGGCTAAGTATCCCTTCGAGTGCCCGAAGGCTC
>JAMYIC010000547.1:0-11357 GCA_024112705.1 Microcera coccophila
CTCTCTCTCTCTCTCTCTCTCTCCCTGCTCTGTCGGCTAAAGTGATCGACACTTGTTGTCGATATGAATAGCATCGTTTACTACTCCGTACCCGGTACTCCGTACAAGAGAGTTCAAGCCAAGACGCCAGTTACTATTCCCCGTCCGAGCTTCAGAGTTGGACGGATTAGGTGGAAAGTTACATCGGCTCCAGCGCATTGTTGCAGCCTGTCCCAGTGAGACCGGTAGCGCCATTCCTTTCGGCGGAGTCAGCCCTGTGAGGCAGAAGTCGCCAAGTCGGCGCGCCGATCGCCCAAAGATTTTCCCATTCCTTCGAACCTGTAGCCCTTTACCATTTGATCTTCACGCCGACGATGCCGTACGCTTTGAAAATCGGAGTGGCAAACTATCGCGACACTCTCGTAAGCAATTCAACCTTCAGGTTTCGTCCCATCAGTCAGGCCCTCGCGGTCGGTCGATCGAGGTTGTAATCGACAAGCGCGCGCTTCTTCCGTCTGGTTTCAGGCTTGGTCGACAGATCGGGCCAACGGACCGTCCCTTTGGGATTCTGGGTCAAAACGCTGGCATCGTTCCGTCAAATATATCGTGCCATTGTCATGGCGGTGCAAGCTCTCGAGTGTCTGAAACCAGGCCGCGCATAGACTCTCGTGGCTGTATTGCGTGGTGTATTGGCTGTCGACTGTTACCGGTTGTCTGGGCGAGCGTCTATGTAGCCGAAAGTCGGCCCTGTGTACCCGCGCGGGAATGTTCAACTTTATCAGAAGCGGACCAGTTCGTCGACCTGAAGGATCATCTAGTCTTTCCCATTGTTGTGACGGGCTTGTTGTGGATGTTGAGACGTGTAGCAGAGTTACGTCGAGCCGTGCTGTAGGGTAGTTGGTGTTACTGGGGCTTGATCAACACGTGGAGAGCGGCAATATTGAGGGCACGTCTTTACGACGAGCTTGTAGACCTGCTTAGAAGATGGAACAGGCAGGTTTTAGTTCGCTTCATTGTAAAGCTTGACACTTTTGTGAGATTTTTTGCTTTTTAGGCAGCGTAGAATGACAATATTTTGTGACGCCTCTTGGTGAAACACAATTCACGGTATCAGCTCCATCTATCACCACTTATCAAAGTCGCCGAATGAATTCGTGTTCTCATTAAGCCTGGCAATTAGCCCACTACTCGCATAGATAATCTACATCTGCCGTAGCACCCAAGAATGATTCAGTATGCCACTTGGGTACTCAACCCATCCAGCTCCCGAGCCCAGCACCTGTGCTGACTGATCGCCAACATAAACTTCTCCACGAACCCCTTGGCCTCCTTTGCAACGCTGACGACTTCCTTCAGACTCTCCGGCCCGATGTTCTTCAGCGTCACCACGCCATAGCTCTCTACAGCCTCGCTGTCGCTAGAAACGGCGACGATCGGAAGCTGGAACGCCTTTTCGAAGAGGAGAGTAGCCTCGCCGGTACCGCCGATGGCCTTGAGATGGCCGAATGCTTCACGGATGTAGTGGAGGGCTCGGCCGCTCTTGGCGAGAGTCTCGATAGACTTGGCACCGCCGGGGACGAAGATGGCATCGAACATGGTGCTGCGCTGACCCTCGAGGTGGTGGTCGGGCATGATGCCCTTGCCGCTCTCGGGACTTTCGTTGGCAGAGAATATGGGGGAGCGACGAGGAGCGAGGACCATGGGGACGGCCTGCTGCGCCTTCAGGGCCCCATAGATGCCGGCGAAAGCGACGGGGTCGTAACCGTCGGCGATGATGATGGCCACGCGACGGGTAGCGATGGTAAAGCTCTGGGGAAGGAAGTCAAATTGACTCAGGTTCTTGGCTTTGTATCCGTTGTTGGGCCTGTCCGAAGGCTGAGGCTTGGGTCCGCCAACCATTTCGGCGACTGACGTCGCCAGCTCATAGTCAATGTCGGCTAGACGCTGCGTCAGCCGCTCATACACGATCGGCTCGTCAACGTGATCCAGCTCAAAAGAAAGCGCAGCAGTCAGGTGAGACTTTTCGATTGGGCTAAGGGAATTGTAGAAGAGCTGTGCCTGAGAAAAGTGGTCCTTGAACTTGGCGCTCTTGGCTCGCTCCTTGATGCCCGAGACCTTTTGCGGATACTCGATGTAAGCGCCCTCCTGCGTCGTGGCGGGCGGTTGAGCCTCGAAGCGATTAGGCCAGTAGTTGACTTTGCCTTTTGTTATTTTGTGGCGCATCGCACCATCGCGGTTGAAGTTCATCACCGGGCAGACTGGCTTGTTGATGGGCAACTCTTGCCAGTTGATGCCGAGTCTGCTGAGCTGGGTGTCGAAGTAGGAAAAGTTGCGACCCTGTAGAAGGGGATCGTCTGAAAAGCCGATTCCAGGGACCACGTGGGAGGTGCAGAACGCAACCTGCTCAGTCTGGGTGAAGTACTCGTCAACGTTGCGGTTGAGTTCCAGTTCACCGATGTATCGGACGGGGATGATGTCCTCGGGCCAGACCTTGGTGGCGTCCAGGATGTCAAAGTCAAAGTCATGCTGCCTGGCTTCCGGGATGGTCTGGATTCCAAACCGCCATTTTGGATAGGCGCCGGCCTCGATGGCATCTGCAAGATCCTTGCGGTGGAAATCCGGGTCCTGGCCGGCGAGCTTCAGAGCCTCATCCCACACGAGGGAGTGGACGCCCAGCTCTGGGGTGAAGTGAAACTTGACAAAGTGGCGCTGTCCCTCCTTGTTGATGAGGGTATAGGTGTTGACACCGAAGCCCTGAACCATACGGAGTGAGCGTGGGATACCGCGATCGGACATGGCCCAGAGATACATGTGTGTCGACTCAGGATGCAGGTACACAAAGTCCCAGAAATTGGGATGCGCCGTCTGGGCTTGGGGAACCTCGTTGTGCGGCTCTGGTTTTCCCGCATGGATAAGATCGGGGAACTTGATGGCGTCTTGGATGAAGAAGACGGGGATATCATTTCCAACAATATCCCAGTTGCCCTCCTCGGTGTACATCTTGACGGCGAAGCCACGAACGTCTCGAACCGTGTCTGCAGAGCCTCGACTACCGAGGACAGTGGAGAAACGCAGGAACAGAGGCGTCTCGCGAGAGGTGTCAGTTAGGACGCCGGCGCAAGTGACGTCGGCAGCAGACTCGTGAAGCCTGAAGGTACCGAAGGCACCAACGCCGCGTGCGTGGACAACACGCTCGGGAATACGCTCGTGGTCAAATCGATGGATCTGGAGACCGGTCAGAGATGAGTAGAGTCAAAGGATTATAGGTATCATACCCTTTCTCGGCCATGAGGGTCCTCGAGGAGCATGGGTCCAATTTGACTGTCGCTGTTGACCCTCAGCCAGTCATCTGCGCTGGACTGCTTGACCCCATAGTCGGTAGTCAGTCGAGAATCTTTGGTAGGCTCTACCATGTTCTCCGATAGCTGTTTGTGCTTTGCGTCCTTCGCGCCCACGGCGGTCTTGACGGATTGGGGAACGAGACCAGCCATCTTTTCCATGTCAAAGTTGCAAAGATGTAGGATGAAGAACAAACACGGAACTGCAGCAATGGCATAGCACTCACTTCCATCTCACCTTGCGGTTTCTTCTTATACATGACGAAAGAGCCATTATCCCCCGCTTTCGCGTCGAACTGACGTCAACGACACGATCGTGGTTCCATTGGAACGAATCTCGTTCCCAAAGCGGCTCGATGGCGGTTGAGCGGCAGCCAGTGACTGAGGCACACCTTTGGCATCTTTACCGCATTGAGTTCCCGCATCTTAGCGGCATTCAACATTGCACGTCCCGGAAGAAAGAATCGGTAGATGTCGTTGGTGGTGAGAGGTGTTGATGGACCAGGTAGCAAAAGCTAGGGCAACCGCTAGGCAACTTTTTAGTGGAGACGCAGCCGGAGTAGAGCTCCGGCGTCTCGGGAACGGCCCCGCACGAGCTTCCGTGGCGAATTGGAGGCCGGCATTTTCTAATACCCCAAGCCCGTGCTAAGACATGGGATCTCGATGATCGTGGGGGACTAAACTAATTGGAATCGTCTAACCGACGATGATTGGGTCTGGACAGCCGAGGCGTGCAAACCAAACGGGTTCTCACTTTGTACTCCATTGGTTTCCGTAAGGAAGTAGACTTTTTTTGCCATTTATACTACGTCCTATGCCAACGGCTGAAATCCTTGTCCTTTGGGAACGCAAGCTAGAGGGTGTCTTTTGCCTCCGGCGGCCCTGCCGGGGGCCCTCCTCGCCTTCGGCTCGAGCTCCACAGTAACGCTTTAGCCTAGCTGATCTTTTACTACCCTCTTTGCTACCCTTTTTCAGGCTTCTTTTCTTAGTTTCAATTTCCATAGGACTTAAATTACCACCCGTGCGGGTGGATGGCGCCCTCTCTATAGCCTGCGACAGCCCCCTATAGCCTATAGCTTTATCTAGTACTTTATCTAGTAAGCGGTAAGATAGCGAAAAGATCTAATTACCGTTGGGTATTTCGGAATTTTAGCTAGTGATTGTTGTGGTGAAGCAACATTGGGCTCCCATTAGAAGAAGCAAAGCTGGAAGCTGCCGCCTACTTCGTGATCTTCAACTTCCTACAGCTTTGCTTAACAATCGCCTTATTGCTACTCTTCAGTGTCTTAACTCCTGATTTAAAACATCCTAAATCCTTCAAATAAGGCGACGTCAAAGGTCCAGGTTCACAAGAGAGGAAGTACAATGGCGACGTCATCCCTCGCAACGTTTCAAAAGCGACCTTGAATAACAGCTTGTATGGTAACACTATAGAGTAGGTAAATAACGTCATCCAATGCCTATATGAATATGCCGATCTATTCAGGCATTGGCATCGCGTTCTAAAATGCTTGACATCTTCGCCATATGTGATAATGAAACCTCGTTAGCAAGTACACAACGCCATCACATAAACTACCAAGTCTACACATGACCTCAAATGAAAGCCATGGCCCTTAAATCAGATCGCATTTGGGCGAACGCTCTCGAACGAGTACTGAGTGAGATCCAGAAGATCAAGCTGCTGTTCAGGAGGGGAAGCCAATGATCAAATTATCGTAGCCATTGATTGCTCTCTGCGTTCCTAAAAGACAGGCCTAACAAATCTGACAGTTCAATCATCGAAGAGTCGCTTCGCGCTCGTCAAATTCAGGTCTCAAAGTGAACGGGGACGAAGAGCACCTCAAGATTCTTCAAATGGTACTTGAAGGCTATGATACAGTCAGGTTATTATGGGACGAAGAGTGATTCCAAAAAAGCTTGGACAGTCGAAAGCTACACACGACTCGTATAAGGGTCCTTGTGATACTGGATCGAAACCCTTTGTAGCAGGAGAAGACTGACGGAGTAGCAATATGTAGGAGACTAGTAAGTTATGGGACGTAATCACTCTTCAGACTCGGTAGTTGCCGCATGTTCTGACCCAATGAACTGGATATTTACAAACTCAATTCCGCCCTTTCGATACCGGCCGAACCTCTCGAGATGAAAGCCCTCACGGGCAAAGCGGCCCGGCAATCGACACGTCGTCTGAACATTTCTCTGAGGCTTGAGCAAGTAAATGAGTTGAAAAGCACTTTTTGGCCTGGTGCTGATTTACATGTACGGGGCTTCATCCTCACGTGAATCAATCCTCGTTCCACGCTTACCAGTCATTCTTAGGAGTCGTCCATACCATGGTGGTTCAGTGCTCCGACTTCAGCAAGATCGCCCGGGAGGTGACTTGGGTGGACATATTCACCGATCAATCGCCTGAAAATCTCGATATGAACACGCCAGAAGCGTCATGACTTCTCTCATCGGAATCCTCCCTTCGTGATAGGCTGTTATGAAACTCAACTCGGCGCCCCCCAAGTGTACCTACCGTCTGATGCGGACTGGGGCTGATGTCAATCTGTTTGGTAACGGTGTGGAGATCACGATTGGATCCGTAAAGGCCGCTAAGTTGTTGCAGACCTTGGTTCCCTATTTTTGAGTTCGTGTAGTCAGTGTCACAGACTTGATAGTCTCATTGCAAGTCGCAACATCCTAAAGACTTCGACAATGTTCAGGTCAGCTGGGCTAGGATTCGACGCCCAAACTTCTGTTTCACTAAAATGTAGAAATAAACACAAATATGAGTTTTCATCTTGCTTGGAATAGTGGTTGCATTCGTTTTCCCAGCTATCTTGCAAGTTTTACTTCCCTTGTTCAACTCAGAGGCCTCGCTATTTGTAGATGGAAGCCTCGTTTTGACCCAGTGTCCACGTCTTTAGATAGACCATATCCGACGATTCCAGCGAGAGGCTGCCTGTCGTCGATTCCCACCTCCTCCATCTCTCTTGCATTATCCTACCTCGAGGGCGAAGTACAGACACATATTTTTGTGAGCATCCGCGATATCCTGGTTCTCTCACCTGATGACTCAATTCGACATTTTGAAGTTTTTCCACTGAGACCAATTGAGCCATCAGTGGCTTTCCTGGCTGGTTGGCTTGCTGGCATTTGCGGTTGAAGGTGAAGCTTTATCGAAAGCCATAGCGATCGCGTACGACGGCTAGGCTTATCTTGTCGCGCTGTAACACTGATGTAGCGCCTTCCATTTTATTTTCATCATGTGGCTATGCTGCGATGACAAGAGGTTAGATCCTTCGCTTACAGCAAGCCACAGTGTGATCTCTATGGTCCAGACGCGTCTTCGTCATTAGGTCGTTTTTGGGATCCTGCTGTTCGGATGGCGACTGCTTGTTGGGCTATCCTCAAGATTCAATGGCCAAAGTTTTGCAAGCCCTGAGCATAATGGGATGGTGTTGGTATCCTCTGCGAACGCGTGTTGCTGGGCTCTTCCGTGGTATTCTCGTGATGGCTGCCCCCTGTAGTTTCGCATCCTTGTCGCACCTTGAAACGTCACCGTCCACGGCCTTTCTGAGGGCTTAAAATTACCAGCTGAAAAGCATTAAGCCATCAAGCGACCTTGGTGACATTTCATATCGTGACTCAACCGCAGACGACGCAACGGGTCAATGACTGTTCATCATGAGGCTTGTCAGGACTAAGCGTGCTTACCCGATGCGGTATAACGGAGCGCTCACGCGTCTCGAGTCTCAGGCCACCAGGCAACCATATTCAATGACCGACCGTCAAGAAAAAGAACAGGAATGACTGACAGAATACGAGATAGTAAGAGATGTATTTCGATATGAGCTGAATGTCAGACCTTCCCACCGTTCATTTCTCAACTACTGACAATCTTGTCTCCATCGTTATCCCACCATACGATGACGGCCATCGCCAACCCCCGAACCCTTCTCACCTTTCGACCACCGTCCACCAACCGCCTTCTCGCATGGGCTGAATACGGTCACCCTCGTGGCCGTCCTCTCATCTTCCTCCATGGCACTCCGTCGTGCCGTTTGGAGTGCGCAGAATTCCACAAGGAGCTTCACGAGCGCAAGCTTCGCCTCATCGCGCCTGATCGGCCAGGCCTCGGCCGCTCTGAATTCGTACCAGGACGGACTATCGGCACCTACGCCGAAGACATCCGCGCCCTGGCGAAGCACCTCAGCCTGGAAAAGTACGTTCTCATGGGCGGTAGCGGTGGTGGTCCTTACGCGCTAGCGTGTGCGCGATACATCCAAGACGAGAGGCTTCGGGCCGTGGCGGTCCTGGCAGGCGTGGGGCCGTGGGAGTGTGGGCTCCGAGACGTCAATGGGAACACTAAGCTGGCATTGTACTTGGCCAAGTATACGCCCGGCTTGCTGAAGTGGCTATCTCGTTATTCGCTGCCCGCTCCAAAGAACAAGCCCGCTGGCCCGCTTGAGGAGCTCCAGGCCGACAAGGAAGCCGAGGCCTCCGTCTTCAAGAAACTGGACGCGTACGTCAAGACGCTCAAGGGCAAGGACCTGGAAGCCATGAGCAAGCTCGAAACCAAGGAGTTTCTCGCCGCGACACTCGTCGAGTCGGTCATCCAAGGTCTCGATGGCTACGCGTACGAGGCTACCCTGTATGTCAAAGAATGGGACTTCAAGCTCGAGGACATCAAGTTTGCTTCCGAGGGGGGGGGACGACGTCCTTTGACTTTTATTTATGGTTCTGACGACGCGAACACCACGATTCATATGGGCAGATGGATGGCCGAGAGGATCCCCGGTGCCGTGTTGAGGGAGGAGAAGGGAGAGTCGCATTTTACGATAGGAAACAAAGCTGTAGAGTACTTTGAAGAGTTGGCGCAAGCGGGTAAACTCTAACGTTAGTGTATGAATACTTTAGTCTCCAGGGTCTTCTGCCCTAGAGAAACACGCAACTCAATCTACGTTTCGGTCTACAATCTCAAGCGCCGAGAACTACGTGGGACTTGATGATTGATTCAGCTACGGTGTTGTCAAACGTCTCTGCTTGCATATACTCAGGGACCTGGGTGTCGGAGCTGGAGTTGGAGATGGATCTTTAGTGCCCAACACAACTAGGGTCTGGTTGGCGTGGGTTGCTAGTTAATCTACATCAAGCAGAAAAAGAAAAAGAATGAACGAAAATAACTGCTGCCATGCCAACCATCGTGAAGATCGGCAATATTAGATCAGAATTGAGAACAAAAAGAAATCAAATTCATTTGCCAACTATGTATTTCCTATTACTGAACCTGTGCCCTCATCCAAGGTACAAGGACACCGTTACCCTAGAGCCCTGCTCTGATGAAATTTTTAGCGATACCTCATGACTCTCCGGCCCTGAATCAGCGCATGCCGTCTCCCCTTTTCTCATGTTCTCCCTCATTAAATCCGGCGCTGAGCCTACCACAAAGGCCTGGTCCTCCTTTTCAAGGGCTTCGATTATAACGCCACTTGTCACCCTCGCCGTTCCAAACAAGACAAAGGCCCGAGGGATCCGGAAGCGCAAGGTAGTTGACATGGCACAAACGGATCACGAGCGGCCGCGCGGCATCGTCACAGCCCGGTAACGATGCTGATGGTGGCGCTTGCCTGCGAGAGAAATCGCTTGCATTGTCGCACTCGAAGCGTTTCCGTCTCAAAAATCTTCATTTTTCGTCCACCTTGAATCCCTTCATGCGCACCAGCGCTCGACGTGAACTTTTTGCAAGTGCTCCAGCACCCCAAAGTCGAGGCCATCCTGGCGGAATGCCACGATGACCATGTCGAAATTCTGCTCCAGCGACTCCACAGTCCACTCAGCCTCGTTCAGGCGAGGAATTTGCGGCACCGCCTCCTGGGATACGAGCGGATCCGCCCAGGCGACGTCGACCTTGTCGGTCAACACCAAACTCTTTGCCAACTCCAGGCCAGGAGAGTTTGCGAGGTGCGACTGACCACGCTTGAAGCCAATGCCCACGACCAACACTCGTGGCTTCATTCCATCTCGCGCCTCTGAGTAGAGGCGGTCGACGGCTCGTTGAGCAATTGCGGCGGGGCGGGCTCGCATCTTCTCCGACGCCGATTGAAGCAGGGGGAAGTTACTGTTGGAGAGCAGGTACCAAGGGTTCACCGGGATGCAGTGGCCGCCGACACCCAGGCTGGGAGAGAAGGGCTGGTAGCCGAAGGGCTTGGTCGAAGCAGCACGGCAGACTTCGTAAGGATCAATGTTGTGGTCGAGACAGGCGTCAGCCATCTCGTTGGCATATGCGATGGCCACCATGCGCTGACAGTTCTCGTACAGCTTCATCATCTCCGCGACCTCGGGTCTGGAGACGGGGATAACATGGTCAAAGGACTGGGAGTATAGCCGGATGATGGCGTCGAGCGAGCCTGGCACAACGTCGTCCAGGCCAGAGACGACTTTGGGGATGGCGTGTGCGGGAGGCTCGACGCGGCCAGGATCAACACGTTCTGGCGACATGCCCGCGAAGAATCCTCTTTCTTTGGCAAGCGGGCCGAGCAGCTCTCGAGTCATGCCGACGCCGACGGAGCTTTCGACGACGACGACAGAGCCTCGACGGGCGTATAGGGCGACTGCGCTCAAGGCACTTCGGAGGAAAGAGGAATCGATCGTCTTGTCTGGCAGGAGTAGGGTTGGCACCGAGATCAGGAAGTGTGTCGCTTCAGCAAGGTCATTTGGCTTGGACGTGAACCGCACCCGGCTGTCGAGGGCTTGCTTCTGTGCCAGCTGCTGGGTTCGGGCCTCCGACACATCGTACCCGAGGACGTTATAGTTCTTCGAGAAGACGCTCACGAGGTGCTCACCGACATACCCAACCCCAATGACGGCAACGAGGGGCTCGGTCTGCTCGTCAATGACGCTGGATACGGGAGCGTGGTAGAGCTCTTCCGCCTCCGAGATCTCACTGGGAGGGGTGATGTCGTAGTATCCTTTGTTGGAGAACGACCACGACTTGGACTCCCCCCCAGGGGTCATTGGGGGAAGTCCATGAGGAAGGGTGTTGGGAGTGATGAGTTGGGTCATGGTGCTAACGATGGACGAAGGTCTACTGACAGGCGAAACAAACAAACGAAGGAAGGGGGGTTGATGGCGATGGTGATGTGAGAGACTCGGAAACGAACGGGGGCCTCGAGGGCAAGATATTCAAATCTGAGCACCAGCGAAAGACACACGGGCTCGAGGGGGGCTGGAAAACTACTCTCGGGAACCGCGATATGGCTCAACACGACCAGGAATGAGCACCTATGTGCTTTGTCCAACTCCACGTTAGCATATTGCCCTGAGGCGTCCAGCGAGCAGAAGGATATCTCCATACATGCCCACTTTCATCATGCCTTCAGTCCGTATACGGCAAGCACATTTTGCCTTGGGCGTGCGGTGCAGAGTCGATTACAACAGGAACTCCTCTGCATCGGACAGGGAGGGCCTCTGTCCCGACCTGAGGAAGACGACCCAGGCCCCTGCGATCCTCAGCCAAGCCAAAAACCGCCACATCGGAATTCGAAAAAAAACCTGCGCGCTGCCAGTGTTCCTTCCGTTCGTGTCGTGCACGTCTCGATGATTTCGTCCAGGAACCGCCAAGGTCTGGAAGCACGGCAGTGATCTCACGATTGGCGTGCCTGCATCATCAAACACCAACCTGTTGGGTGGTTTCACAAGACGGCGAGGCTGTATGAAAAGCAGGCACCAGGGCACTGGGCCTTGGAAACGGGGTCTGGGCCTGGACTCACGGACGAGAGTGGAAAGACTGTTTACGGCCACCTCAGCTGAAAGATGCATGGGTTTGTTGGACGACATGTGGCCGGGATGGAGCGGAATTGGGCAACGGGAGTCAATAGTGCCGGCAGCCTCGCCCGACCACCCACCAAAAAAAAAGCCTGATCTCACTACGCAGACCTCGAAGTGTTTTTTTCAACAAAGTTGACCGGGATTTCGTGCAGCAGGACGGAGGGTTGACGGTGGTCCCGCTGCCCGATCTGCAGCCAGGATAACAGTTCAGGTAGACCGGGG
>JAMYIC010000548.1:0-14897 GCA_024112705.1 Microcera coccophila
TTTTTTTTTTTAATACAGTTTTATCCTTGTCAGCTCTCGTGCTTATCGACTCCAGAAGCAGAAGCAATAGTCACACGTGATTCGCCAGGCGGTCTAAATGGGATATGGGCCTCACCTCTGAAAATCCCAGTCTTAACTTTACGTCTCCACAAACTTCCACGCCAAAGCAATCACTCTTTGTCCAATTCACGTCAATCAAAGACCCCGTTCGCCCCGTCTTACATATTTTGCAAGAAGGATTGGTCTCTGTTCAAAATTGCCATGACTGACGGATCCCACAAGCGCAAAGCAGGGCCTGGGGCCTCTGACGGCTCCAAGAAGAAGAGCAAGGTATAAGCGACGGCCGATGTCTTGAAAATCCGTAGCCACTAATATCTCTTACAGGGAGGTAGTAATGGCAGGTGGCAGACACCATTTCAAAAGGCCAAGAAGGCTGAAAAAGTCGAGTTGGGCACGACCCTGGATGTTGGTGACGCAGGTATCTGGGTCACATATGCCAGAGGCATGGCCGGCAAGTCTTTGCGGGAATTCAGGGAGCTCTGCGACACGGTAAGTGACGCTCTGCACAGTAAACGTAAGCAGGGTTCCCCGACTGACGTGGAAACCGACGCAGTATGGCGAGTCGCTCTTTGGCGTAAAGCCCCCAGCTGCTGAGAGCGAGGATTCAGAGGACGGTGATGAGACGCAAGACATTGAAGCCTCTATCCAGGCAGAGCTGGAGGGTATGAAGGAATCACAAACCCCTAAGACGAGACAGGTGTTTTCTTATGTTCCAACAACTTTAGAATGTGTCTTTTTCATGAAGACCATGGACCCTGTCGAGCCCGACAGGTTAGTTCGAAAGATTTGCCAGGACGCCAAAGCTTGCCCCGATCCGAGGGAACGAAAGACCAAGTATATCAACCGGTTGACCCCGGTCTTCGATACTGACAAAGCAACCGACAACGGTATTGGTCGGGTGGCTCGCACGGTTCTGGCACAACATTTTGAACTGAATAGCGAGTCCGAAGATGGCGCCGAAAAGAAGGCAGAGCCCCAGGGCGACGAGCAATTAGCTCCTGCATGCACGGTGAGCTCCAGAGGGCGGGGATCTCGTTAAACCTGGCTAATCACACCTCCTTACAGTACGCCATCAGGCACACCATTCGGAATCACACCACGCTGAAGTCCGACATAGTGATCAAAAAAATTGCAGGTCTTGTCAGCCCTAAGCACAAAGTTAATCTGACCAGCCCAGACAAGGTGATATTGGTTGAGATATTCCAAGTAAGCGACCCTCGTGAGCATCGACGTCTGCCCATTCCGGAAAGCTGACCAGCGCATAGATGTACTGCGGAATTTCGGTTGTTGACGGGAAAGAATGGGACGACCTGAAGAGGTACAATGTGAATGAGCTGTACAAGCTAGTGTCAGAGGACAAGAAACCTAATGCTGCCGACAAGGAGGATGCCAATACTGCGGCTGAACAAGCGGCGCCTTCAACATAACCACTGCGCTTATTCTTGGCGAAGCTAACACATTCCACCTGCGGCGTAGGTGTAAGGGATAAGAGAGACAGTGGATCGGTCTCCGAAGCGAGGTTAAGGGTACAGCGACAAGCGAGAGGCGCACCAATAAAGCAAATATGATTCCCAACAACATGCGCATACATACCCAAGCTGTCAACGAAGTCCTCACCTTGTTCCGCGCTCAATGTGGGATCAGGAGTAGTGATTGGTCGTGACTCGGCCCCAGCGATTTCTCATGTCACCTTCCCCCTAACACCAAAATTCTCTAAGAAGTGAGGGCAACCTGGATTCGCATGGTGACGTTGTTCATGGCCAGACATGATGTTACCAAGTGGTCCGTCCTCGTTCAGCGGCGTAGAGGACCTCGGCAGACTCGGTGCGGATCCTGTTTACGAAGGGGAATCTGCGAACTTGAAGCTTCCCGTATTTGGAGTCCCAGAAGATGTTCATCCCACTACCAAGATCGGATGCGAGCACCCAACGGAGCGTTCCTTGATGGAGACACCAAAGCTTAAACTCACACGGACGCGACGGGTGGATGCTGGAGGCGCTGTGGCGTTCTTGCGGCCGCTGATGGACCGCTACCAGTGCTTTGGCTCTCCCGCATTTGTCGTTCTATCGGGTTCTCACAGACGCCAATCTCGCCATGTGGAGGAAGCTGTCGGTCGTTTGTTTCCCAAAGAGCCTCATGGACCCTGCAGCTTAGCGACCCCGATGTCGTCAAGGACCTTTCGCCTACCTTCCTCACCGTCTCCGTGACCTTGGGGAATGCAACTCTTCCAACTGTTTGAATATAGCCATCTGTGGTCAATCCCGTTGTTATAGATTGGAGCTGAATGACCACGGGTGCCCCACGATGCCTCCACAGACAAGGATCAGCGGAATGCCACCACCCTTGTTCGCTTCGACTACCCAATCATAAAATTTCCGGCTCGCTTCTCAATGCAGCCATAATCATCTACGGTTGACACTGAAGCACACGAGGAGCCGTGGCTCAGGCTTGGCCTTGCTAGACCTTCAGAAGCTGAATATGGCACAATTTCCCGCTCCACATGGACGCAACCTGGTAGCATTTTTTAGTCTAGGTCCGGTGCCGAGGAGACAGCACTCGTTACTGACTTATTTCCCAGTCCCTACGCGTCTCTCCGCTTCATGAAGCCCGACAACGCCCCTTTGCTGCCAATGTCTCAACCCTATTGGGAGGGCTCCTGAGCTGTTGGACTGGTCCGACATGGCTGATATCGAATAGCCCTGACGCAAGTGCCATGCCACCTCGCTTGCAGTCGAGACTGCCGAACCAATGTTGGCATGAGAGATGAGCAGGATGAGCCATTTGGGCAAGGCGATCTCGCTTCTGCTGAACTCATGACCACCCTTCAGAGCCGCCATTTCAATTATGCGCGGGCATTCCCTTCCGCGTCATTCAGTCTCTGGACCTCTCCGTTCCAAACGAGTCTAGCTCATCTTCGGCATGCCCGTTTAGCACCCAAGGCAATTCGCCATGTCTCGACCGGCATATGGCGGGGCTTGCCTCCTATAACGTGCGTTCGACCGCTAGAGAGCAGCGCGGCATGAGATTCTGAAGCATATTCTTTTTGGAACTCGCCTTCCGTTCCGCTCTGTTTCCTGTTTCTGGGGTGGGGGGATTCCGCTTCATCTCGCCATTAGAAAATATGCATTGAGGGCGTATTGTCAACGGTCCCCTGCCATTAGCCTCACCACTCATACATCTGACACCAAGCCTGTCAGCCATGATGAGTTTTCAAGAGTGGATTGGACGAGTTTCCGTAACGTCACTTATCATTTGCTTTTAATCTCTCGGATTCCCCTCATATGACGGGGCTTACCTAGTGGTAAAGACCGACTGCGAAGCTGAGCTGCATACATCATCTCCTTGTTTGTTACCCACCGACAGCTGGCCTTCGTTATCCTCATTGGCCCCTTTCTTGAAATCACTTTCCTATCTACAGCAATGTCATCCTCCCTACAGTCTAGATGAGCAATCGAATGTTTATACTGCAGTTCATTTCCCTCTGCGGCTAGTGGGCCGGTTGCTTCTTGTCTTGTTCAGCATACACGCCTCTCCACCAGTATCCCTTTACGGTCGCCGCCGCATCGGCCGAAGGTCTCTTCCCACACTCTCACGTCGGTGTTGGGTCCTTGAGCTCGCTGTTTCTTTGTCATATTCTCGTCGCCCATGGCTCGGCCGTCGTACCAGTGCACTATTCGGGACAACCGCTGTCCTGCCTCCACGTCCCACTACGTTGCGCAGAGTTGCAACCTTGCACACGACAAGTTCACTCGTTCAGGCCGATCCCTCATTTCTATGGCGTCGTCAACCGCTTCCATGACTGCGACAACGCCCAACAAGGCTGTTCAGTCCCTTGTTAGCAACGTCAACCCCAGCCTAACCGTCAAGGAAATCGAGGCGATCCCTTCAGTTCGGCTCCAACTGCTCTATAATGTTACAGTCTCTGAAGGTCCAAGCTTATTGTTAGCTCTGCCGTACCCTTCTATTATGCGGTTGCTTCGGTCCGAGGAGTCAGCCATCGGGTCTGAAGCTGCCGTGTTGAAGTGGTTATCTGGGCCCCCTCGGGATATCAAGACAGACTCAGGTCCTAAGGATATCGAATGCTTATCGACGGCATTGAACAAGAAGACTTTAAAGGAAGGACATGTTCAGGGAACTGCCAATGCTTTGTGTGCATATATGCCCGTTCTTGTCAAGCATGGATCAATCGATGGACGTCAGGGCATCGAATACAATCTCAGTCAACCACCCCATGGTATAGCCATCTCTTCTTTATCAACACCGCTCAGCTATATAGAACGGATATCTGTCGATTTCCAAATTGGACATCTACTTCGCCTAATATCTTCACAAACTTCGCCAAATCGACAGTTCGGCTTGGCCAGCGACGTTCTTTCAGTGCCGCGTTCGAGTGCTCACTTGAATCGCTTCGAGGGCGGTTTGCTTCCTACAAGAGGCGCAGCTTCCTGGAAAATTGCGTTTCACTCCTTGCTGGAAGCGATACTCCGTGATGGAGAGGATTTAACCGTCATGATCGGTTACACGTCTATAAGGAAACAGTTTGGCAGGTTCGAGCGCTTCTTGGACGCGGTGAAGAAACCACGTCTGGTGGTAATTGATGCTGGAGAGGATGTGAACACCCTGGTAGTTCAACCGGCTCAGGAAGCCAGGATCCTCCAGCCGGGGTCTGAGTGCATGAGCAGAAAGGGCAAGGATTTGAGGATAACCAGACCGCATAGAAACGACGATTATCCGCAGGAAAGCTCCCATGCGTTTGAAACGACTAGCAGCGAGGATAAGAGACCAGGGTCGCTGATCTCGGAGAAAGTCCAGCAACAAAATCATATCAAAGTCACAGGCTTGCGACAATGGAGCAACTGCATCTTCGGAGATCCGCTCATTGCTCTGGTATTTAACAAACACCCCACACGAGAATTTTGGCGAGGATTCGACAAAGTATGCTCAGGCGAAGACATGAGCTCATCGCCAAGTCTAGTTGAAGATGAGCCAAATGCGCATGTTCGACTCTTACTCTATCAGTGCTATCATTCTGTCGTGGCGCTGGTTAGGGAATACTACCGTCCACAGGTCGGTAGCGATGAGAGAGAGCTCGCCGCCAGGAAACAGTTGGCCAGTGTGCTTGCGCAGTTAGACGAGCTTGATGATTCGGGGTCTCCGAAAAGGAGGCGACCGAGCGGCGAGGTGTCGCCGGCGAAACGGTCGAAGCAAGACGACCGAGCGGAGGGCGATGCTTAAGATAGAGGATGTTGGCATGGAAAATTCGGGCTTTGCGGCATTGCATTGCATATAGGGGATAGAAATACGCAGCGAACACAACATATTAGACTCGAAATAGAGATCGGGACATTGGACACTGTTGGTTTTCTAGTCTCTTGATGCCTGTTCAGCGTTTATTATATCGTGAAGGTCCACCATTACTCTCGTGCTCCTTCCCCCCATCATCATTATCATCATCACCATCGTCCTCGTCCCGCGGTAACTGGAAGCCCATCATGCCCAGCAAGTTTCCTGTCGGACCAGCCATACCACCTTGGCTTTTGAAGCTCTCCAGGAGATTCTTGGCGAGGTTGAAGTCAATATCGACTTCTTCCTCGGTGTCATCTTCGTCCTCTTCCAGCTTCAGCTTACTAGCCTCCGACTTATTTTCTTTCAGCATGGTGGGTTTGTCTGTCTTCGGATCGAGTTTCAGGGCGCCGTGTTGGTTGAGTTCGGCTTCCATCTCCATCGTGAGCTTTTTGATATTTTCATCGTCATCTTCTCCCTCGAGAATATCTGCTTCGGCGTCCTTCGTCGTGGAAACTGCTTTGCCCTTTGTCTGTACTGTTTGTCTCTCGTTGATTCCCGGCAATCCCATCATTTCCCTCATCATCTTCGAAAACTCCTCTTCGTCAAAACTAACTTCCTTGTCCTCGGCCTCGCTATTGTCGTCGCTGTCTTCGTCATCGTCAAAATCCATATCGTCAAGTTCTGCGCCCTCGACGCCTGCATCCTCATCGTTCAGGAACGCCTCGAAGCGAGAGACAATTTTGCGGAGATCTGATTGGGTTTTTACATCGCCAAAGCCAGATTCTGTTCCCTGCGGTCTGGCATCTCGTCTCCCGTCGAGTTCGCGCTCGAAGTCCTCGTAGTCAATGTCGAGCCATGCCTCGCTATCGTCACGAGTGACATCCTTCCATGATTTGATTTCCTCGTCCGATGGCAATACCTCATCGCCGTCTTCTTGCAAGTCTTCTAGAACGATTGCCAGTTCTCTTACGATCCGACTCTTGCTCTTCTCTGCATCTACTGCCAGCATCTCGAATCCGCACGTTAGCTTCATTCCAGTATCCAACCTAGACAGAACTTTCTCCGTATCACTCGAGGTTGCTTCCTTCTGGGCTTTCTGAATGACGCTCTGCCACATTGGTAGCGCATCAAACCTCTGTGATCGGAGTTGTGCGAACAAAACTTTACTGAACCGCACCGAGGCTGTGACGAGATCTTCGGGTAGGAAGATTAGCGGTTTAGAGGGTGAGATGACTCGTTTCAGGGCCAGAGGGTCTCGGAGGTAGAAGGCCTCAACGGCCGGTGCGATGGACTTGGGGAGCGAATGCAAGATGTAGGCAACCTTTCGAGGTATCGTGACAAGAGATTGATGAGTTGAGTCGGTAATCTGTTCAGGGTATTTCTCGAGCCTATAGAAAGCTTCTGCTTCAATGAAGGTTGAGTGAATCAGGGCGTCAGGCTTCGTCTTAATGATCTCCACAGCATCTAGTAAGCCGAGGTTCCGGGACTCCAGGCCGGCCTCGGCCTTGAGCGGTATGGTGAGTAGCGTTCCTTGGTGAATCCATACCCGATTGTTGTCGATTTCGGGGCTGAGCCATTTGGGTAGCACATTTGCAGCTTCGATGAGTAGAAATTCTCCATCTGTATCGAGGACCCTGATCCAAAGTCTGGGGTGTGATTTCGTCAGTTCTCTGAGCATGTACACGATGAACCATTCATCCTCGACAGCGTCACCGTAATCGGTTATGCCATATAGATAGACAAGGCCTGTTGGATTGTTAGTTGGTGACAAGGGCAATAGTTGCACAGGCGATACTTGCCTTGCTCGTTTCGTACTTCGATATTAAATTCGTCCTTTTGCCAGATGTAATCCTTGGCTATGGAGCTTGATGTTTGAAGTGCTGATTTGCGAACTGCCTCAAGCTGGTGACGTTGTGTTCGTGCGTCTGATTCAGTGTCAACCACAATGAGGAAATATTCAACACAATTATCCGGAATATGTCTCGTGAATCCATCACGACTGGGATCTCTCGACGTAGGACCTTCTTCTAAAGTAGTCTCAGCGACCATTCTCACAGCTTACAGAGCAGCCAGACGTGTGAAGGGGGGCCTTTATTTTGTAATTTCTCCATCCGCTGATTCTCTAGGGTAAGGCGATAGTGTCGGGAGTAGGTCAGAGCTTCGTCTCCTTCCTATCGCTCGGATTACAAGATTTGCGCTAAACCATAAATGGAACACTGGACTGCCTACTTTAGCGTGTCGCGGGCCCCCCACATCCCAACACGTCTAAGCTCGCGGCGCGTATAGTACCCTTGATATCATCGTACTTTCTTCGATGATCAAGCTAGATTTGATGCTCTGACGAGCCTTTCTTTTGTCACATCTCGATGCCATTATCCTGCGCACCTTGGTTACGGAGACGCATCTCCTCGACTATACTACCTCCTCCGATTGATCGCGAGCCCGGACAACCGGCTCGTTACAGACCATGGCGTCCGTGAAGAGATGCAGACAAGCCGTGGACGATGGGGACGGAGATGGAGAGATTGCTGATGTCCAAGAGGCGCGGTCAAATTTCAAAGGAGAGAGCTCTGTAGGTTTTCATGCTCCACCACGTCGAGGGTCAGCTGAACTGATAGAGCGTCATCAATAGAGGAAACGAGTACGGGTCTCTCCCGATGAACCCGTGAAGGAGCCTACTCCCGATAGATTCGAGAGTTCGGAATCCGAAAGCGAAAGGGAGGAAGACGCCAACGCACCGGATTCTCCTCCCCAGACCCAGTACGAGCTCATGCGAGATAATGGCTTCAAACACTTGAACCACACCGACTTGGATGACCAAGAGGCAACCCAAATGCTGATGCGGCGGCCGATGCAGAACCTCGGCAACAACATGGCCGCCGAGAGTGGCATCATCGAGAGCATTACATGCATCAATTTCATGTGCCACGAGCGATTACATGTCGAGCTGGGCCCGCTCATCAACTTCGTCGTTGGCGAAAATGGCAGCGGGAAGAGTGCCGTTTTGACCGCCTTGACGCTCTGCCTTGGTGGAAAAGCCAGTGATACCAACAGAGGAGGAAGTCTCAAGTCCTTTGTCAAAGAAGGCCGGGAGCAGGGCAAATTAGTGGTAAGGATCAGGAACGCTGGTTCCGATGCCTATCAACATGATGTCTATGGTGATACTATCATCGTCGAGCGCCACTTCTCCAAAACTGGCAGCAGCGGCTTTAAGATCAAGAGCGCCACAGATCGCATCATCTCTACCAAGAAGCAGGAGGTCGATGAGATTTCTGAGTGGTATGCTCTGCAAATAGGTAATCCTTTGACTGTTCTATCCCAAGACAACGCGCGCCAGTTCCTCAACTCAGCTACGCCGGCCCAGAAGTACAAGTATTTCGTCTCAGGCGTTCAACTTGAGCAGCTGGATAACGACTACAAGATGTCACAGGACACGCTCGACAAAACCTTGATTCTACGAGACGACCTTACTGTCAAGATTGACTTTGTAAAGAAGGAAATGGAAGAGGCCCAACGATTGGCCGAGACCGCGCAGAAGAACCAGAGCCTGCGGGAAAAAGCGAGGCACTATAGAAACCAACTAGTTTGGTCCCAAGTGGTGGAGCAGGAAAGGCTACTGGAGGAATGCAACGAAGAAATTGCAAGACGGGACAACTCGTTAATCAATGCCGAGAAGGAACGCGAACTGATGTCCGAAACACTGGCGAAAGCCGAGGAGAAACTGGCACGTCAACGAGAGGCGCGTGAACACCTTGACCAGGAGCGTGATACATTCGAGGATAGAATCTCGGCAGCTGAGGCCACCTATCAAGCAGCGAGAAAGGAGGTGTCGGACTTGCACCGGGAAGAGCGAGACGCCTATACGCGTCTGAAGAACGCGAAAGACGATATAAACTCATGCGAAGGGAAGATTAGAGACGAGGAGCGTCGGCTGGGAGAAGCCACAGGGTCCGCTCGTACGCAGAAGGATGCTGAGCTTGCCCTGGCAACAAAAAAAGAGAAGTTGTTGAAGGAACAAATAGAAGAGCACACTCAGAAATTGCCTGCTCTTCAGATCAAACTCTCCGAGGCAGAGCAAGCGTCCGAGAAAGAAAGACAAGCTAAGGATTTCAAGCGGCGAGAGGTTGTTGCGGCCGAGCAGCATGCCCGAGACCTTGAAAAGAGCACTGGATCCGTCTATGATGGCTTCGATCAGGATATTACAAACCTAGTGAAGGTTGTGGCAACTGAGCGGGGATTCGAACACAAGCCTATTGGTCCCCTAGGCGCTCATATTAGGCTGACGAAGCCAGAGTGGTCTGGTATCCTTGAGAAAACTCTGGGAGACGGCCTGAACGCCTTTGTCGTGAGGACCAAGCAAGACCAGTCGAGATTATCGGCCATCATGCGACGAACAAACATGCGAAAACCACCACCGATCTACATTGCGTACGGAGGTCGGATTGATACTAGAGCCCAGGAACCAGACCCCGAACACGACACAATTCTCAGAATCCTCCAGTTTGACGACGAATTGATACGCTCACAACTGGTCATCAACAACCAAATTGAGAAGATCATCTTAGTCAGGGAGCGAGTCCAGGCGGAGAGAATCATGATCGACAACGGCCCCCCACGCAACGTGGCCGCTTGTATCTGTTTCCACGATGGT
Source organism: Microcera coccophila (assembly GCA_024112705.1). NCBI lineage: Eukaryota > Fungi > Ascomycota > Sordariomycetes > Hypocreales > Nectriaceae > Microcera > Microcera coccophila. Next base: position 9,998 of record JAMYIC010000548.1, read on the forward strand.
AAAGGCAAGCGTGGCCAAGGATTGCGTATCACGAACCGCAATGGAACGATCGGCACCAGCCCGATTAGACCAACAGAACAGCGTCCCAGAATGCAATCGGACTCGGTACGTCAGATGGCGTTGCAACAGGAGCACCTCAACTCTCTGGGCAGTGAACTGCGTGATATCATGGGTGAGGAACGCAAAGCGCAACAGGCTCAACAACGAGTGAAGATGGAACTCGATAATCATCGCAAGAATTTGAAGAATAAAGAAAACGAATTGCGGAGGACGCAGGCGGAAATCGAACGTGTCCAGATGGAACTTGATGCTTTCGAAGGAGTCGACGACCGACTCAACGTACTGCGAGCTGAGCTGGAAGCAAAACGTGCCGAGGAAGCTCAGCTAGGCAATCAGTATGGCACTATGGCGTTGGCGAAACGCGATCTTAACCTCAAATCCGAGGAAGCCAAACGGAAACTGGAAGCTGAGAGGGATCAGAGAGAAGACTGGCAGAGCCGTGTTCGGAAGGCCGACGAGAAAGTCCACTCTGCTGAGTCGATGCGGCGAATCGCCGTATCGAAGAAAAACGAGGCGTTTGAGCGAGTGGACATCGAGAAGGCTGAGCGGCGGCGCGCTGAGCAGAAACGGGACGAGAAGGCCGAGGAGGTTGAAGACTTTGTCAATCAAGCCAGCGGAATGGCCCCGGAACGCGTACACATTCCTGATGGGGAAACACATAAGAGCATTGAGAAAAAGTACGAGAAGGTGCGAGAGCAGCTGAAGCAACGCGAGAAAAGGCTCGGCGCCTCGGACGAGGACATTTACAACCGTGCTACTGAGGCGAGAGTGAGGTATGAAAATGTCATGAAGCAGACTAGGGACGTGGACGATACGATATCCTCACTCAAACGGGCAATCGGGCACCGTCTTCATCTTTGGCGACAGTTTCAACGACAAATCAGCGCCCGGATTCGAATCCAGTTCAACTACCTCCTCAGCGAGCGTGGTTTCCGAGGCAAGATCGATCTAGATCACCGTGCTCGAAAGGTTCTCATCCAGATCGAACCTGATGAGACAAGAAAGAGTTCAACAGGGAGAAACACCAAGACCTTGTCTGGCGGTGAGAAGTCGTTCTCCTCGATTTGCATGCTCCTTTCCGTCTGGGAGGCCATTGGCTCTCCGATCCGGTGCCTGGATGAGTTTGACGTATTCATGGACAATGTGAACCGCGCTATTAGCACAAACATGCTGGTGAGTGTCCACGTGCTCAGTCGAAGATTGTTGCTGCAGAAGCTAACGTGGCCCATCAGGTTGACGCTGCACGCCGTTCGGTTTCACGACAGTACATTCTCATTACGCCCAACGCTATAGAGGGTAGGGCAAGGTTGGACAAGGACGTCAAGATTATTCGGTAAGTCGGCTCCGTCGAAACATATTGTGATTCCTGATCTGAGACATCGGTCTCTTGCAGATTGACCGACCCTCGTCAACGAACAATTGTGGACAGCCTGAGGTGACGCATGTGGGATGCCTAGATGTACGTTCTGGAGTTTGGGTAACGGCTGGGTGCTTAAGGGTAAGACAGATAAGCAAGAGGAGTCTTGGGCTCGGGAACATGGGGATTTACGAGTACAGATGCTCATGTTATTATCGCGGCGCTTGCCAGGGTTCCCCATGGATTGTAGGTGTGGTTGTACAGGGCTCATACACTATCGTACAGGCAGTGAAAACTGGGAAAAGGTCGAGACAATTTAGACCCGCACCCCTTTGCTTCTCAAGACATTGACCCCCGCATGCAAGGTGAAGCCTGCCCACTGTCCGAGCGAACTGGCGATGCCGCCAATGGACTTGACTTCCCCTAGCCGTCGCCGAAGAAATCGCCTTGTCTCAACGAACTCCGGTGACTTGTCATTGGTCATGAAAAGTTCGCTGGTGCTGTAAATCATGGAAAGGGTAGCTCGCTTGGAGTACCACGAGTGGTCGACAACCTTGTCGCCGGCCAGAAACCAGATCTCGTCAGAGAGCTTCGCCAACTCCTTGACGGATTCGGGAATACAGCTGGGTTGAGCCATGACGGCAAGAGCCTAATCACTACGGTTAGTCGACCGTCCTCATGCTGATATTGGGTGATCTGGGCTACGGTACTTCTTGCCACCGATCGATGACCTCCTTGTTACCCATCAAGCGCTCCCACGTCAGCGCCTCCACCTTGGCACTAATGCCTGGCTGGCCCTCTCCCTGAAACAATTGCCGGCTTTGCCCGGCTAGGGCCTCGCGCTGGGAAACGAGATGATATCGAATGAGACTGAAGGCGCCTTCGGGAATCACGCTGGCGCTAATGTCGAGGTAGCCAGCGTCACGGGCGCCAAGGCCGAGGGCTCGCTGTGAAAAGCCGTGGTCGGGAACATGCCTGTACGCCGCGGCGAGTATCTCCTCCTCAGCTGCGCCAAAGGCACCGGGAGGTGGTGGGTGGTCATAGGAGTAGAAGGGTCGTCGCGGGAAACGCTGTGCGAGTCGAGGGGCGCGCAGGACAGTTGTCCGCGGGAGCAGCCACGTTGGAGCGGACATGATCGAAAGCAGCGACCGAGCTGAACGGGGATTGGGAGGGTGGCTGGCAGGTCGTGGTTCGGAGGAGCCTCTTTCTGGTGGTCCGAGTCTGATATGATGAGGCTGTGGTTGACGGCGATAGTTTCGATTTTCCAGCGCGCAATTCACCCCAGAACGTGGGGGCCCGGGGGGGGGAGCTTGGACCATGACGCTTGGTTGTGTCTGCTACTAAGGCTTCCAAACCCTGTCAAGGGTGCTTCATGTCCGCATCATTCCCGCATCTTTCTCCCTCTCTCTCTCGCAATAAGATCCCCATCCCCATCACCGCGGCTCTGAACCTTTCGGGCTTCAAGTGAACGGGCACTTTCGCCCTGGCACTTTCGCCCTGGCCTGAGTCGGCCGTTCCGTCCCGTCTGGATACGAGACTCGCAGTCCTCGTTGTGTGTTGCTCCACTATGTCATATTGGTGGGGGCTGGCTTCCAGATGCCGGCGTCAGACTCGCTGAGACTCGTCTTAGGTCATATTCTTGTAGGCGAAAAGTCGTTCAAGACTTTTTTTTACCCTCTTCGACTGGGCCCTCCAGGATGAGCTGACGGGTTTGGTATAGGCCCTCAGCCAATAGATCTGATATACGGGAATCCGATCCATGGCATAAGCAATAGCGCCATATATGGGGCTCCACATGGTTTACTACGAAGAACCTGACCGCGATCACAAACAGGATGGTGCGGGATCCGCTGGCAACCTTGATGATCGAATCTCTCCAGCTCACACGGGGAAGCGGCTGGTGTCTCGCTGCAACTAGACCATGGTGAGACTTTCCTCGCTGGCAAAGCACGAGAAACATGCACCTTGATGACATGTTTACCCTTTGCGGACATGGACGCCGGAGCCCAAAAAGGCCTCATACCGGTAGGCTTGCGTTAGGAGCTCTCTCGACTCATTCGACCGACTATCAAGACGGGAGGGAAAGCCTGGGTGCTGCCGCGGCATATGCGTGACCAGTCAGGTCAGGTCCCGGAGAAGAGAGCCCGTTACATCGGCCTAGCTACCCCGTTCGAGGTTTTGTCGGGGCTTGGCCCTGCGTGCATTGCTTGCCTGGCTTGATCGACAGATCGCAGGTGGCTCCTCGTCCTCGCGAAGCAAACCTTCGCATGTCATCCTGCTGATATTGGTCATAGCGGTAATACGTCAAGGGACTTCCAAGGTAATCGACCTTAGGTTGCAGCTGAGAGGGGCCACAGCTCCAACATGACTGGACGGGTCGTTCCGTAGAGACGCTGCTGAGCTGTTGTGCAACGGCGCCAACTCCTCCTTGCAGCTCCGGTCAAGGGAGCATACCAATCACAACCCGCCATCACAGCTTCCCAGCTCTCAACAATCGAGGAGGCTTGGAAGACTGCCGTCTCCGATGGACTTTTTGGACTGTACGAATAGGTACGTGAGCCCTCGGAGGGGCCCCTGTAGCGCGATAGACTAATGCTAGTAATTCCGGGAAGAGTGGTGGATTGACAGGGGTGTGACCGAACGTGACGACCACCCCTCCTTTCGCCCCTCTCTGGCTTTGTAGCGGTAGCCCACAGGGCTGGGAGGGCATAGCACGTAAATAAGTGAGGGGGCTCCCTGGCGAAGCGTAGTGGGATATGCAAGCTTGTATCGGCGCCTCTTTGAGCTGGGCTGGGCCGGACCCGAAGTACGTCGCGGGAGATGGAGCTGAGGTAGAGATAAGATCTGGCGGTCCAAGCAACCTCCGGCTGCCGCTATCTCTCGCAACCACCAGCTTTGCCAAATGATGCAAACCCACTGACGACCAGCATGACAGCGTCAAGCCCTTGCCAGCACCTCATGCGTCATGGGCGCTTGACATGTCAATCAATCGCTGGAGCCCGCTCAGCTGTCTCACCCGTGAACTCGTCGCTCACCGGTTGAACCTCGACATACGGTAGTCAAGGATTCCGTGGCACTAGTGTCTGCTTTGAGCCGCCCGCAGTTGATGGCCCACCATGGGCTGGTGCGGCTGGGGTTGGCCAAGACCGTGAATTTGGGAACCCATACTCTTCGCCCGTGCGGTACCCTTTTCTCGCGTTTCTTTTTCGATTCATCGGACGAGGTGTTGGCAAGGGTGTTGATCCAGCTTATAAGCCACGCGAAGCTATTGGATATGCCGTGAAGAGGGGCTGCTGCGAGCATCACCGGTCAGAGGGAGGTCGGGCGTGAGGGCGCACACCCGAAAACGCTAGAACATCTGGGAGATGATGGATGTCGACAGCCGGGAGCTAAAAAAAACACTTTCTCAGTCTGTCAGCCGAATCCCATATTGGCTGGGGTGTATCTATGACCAGGTACAACGAGGAGGTATGGTCCCAGAGC
>JAMYIC010000550.1:9334-19591 GCA_024112705.1 Microcera coccophila
GAAGTCAAGGTTGAGGTTCGGGCCTGTATATAAGGCAGCGGAGGCCGTGGAGAAGGAGCGAGGGAGTAAGAGAGCCGACGATTATGTACTTAGATGGAGCAACAGAAGAGCCAGGACGTACGTTCTTCGTACCGCAAGGTAGTATCCTTCATGTGCTTTGTTGGTAGAGAGGTAACGATAACGAGCGGGCTGGAGTGTGAGATAGCTCAGGGGGGCGCTTGACGTGGGGCTGCTGAGCCTCGGATCAATTGAACGGGGGGTTCCGTTCGACGGCTTTCTCCTTGGAGAGTTGCCTCATCTTCGACCTGCCAAGGTTGGTTGGGCGCTTCCAGAAACGTCACGCCTCAATCCCTTGGTTGGGGGACTTCCTTGCGCCATTCGAGGCAGCACTTCAGTGAATGCAGGTAGTCAAAGCATCACTGGCCGTCAAGATCAATGTCTTAGCTGTTGTCTTGTATTTTTGCGCCGCCTTGAAGTGGTGCAGCTGTTGTGCCCGCTGCATGGTAACAGTCGATGGTGGCCTGACCTGACCTGGGGGTTGCGTTGTTACAGGGAGCATGGCGGTCCGTGGGGGTAACGTACGCGGTACCTTTTAGCGGTCGCGTGCCATCTCGCTCGCTGAATTGCTGTCATCCCTTGAACGGGAGAGCTCTGCGGCGCTCTGGTGCACGGACCAACACCCGCCTCGCGTCAAGATTTCCGTCGCTTGTCCTAGCTCAGCTCAGCCTTGTTGCGATACCGTCAGTTTCTTTGTTGCCAAATCCACGACAGTCTTTCACGCCAGTATCTCATTGGGTCGTTTCTGGCGGATACATTGGAGACGGGAAGGCTGGGATATCGAACTTGCCGGCGCGGCTGTCCAACGCCCTTACGTTTGCTTGACGAAACTATCTCGTCGACTTTCCTCCTCCACGCCGAGCCTCGAACCATCGGTTCCGTTCTGTCCGATCAGTGACGTTGGAGCTCGCGCGTCTCAGTCCATCCGTCGAGGAATCAAGTCGATCGGTATCGCGACACTGCCTGCTCTCGAGCTGTTCGACGCTTGGCACCGGTCACCGCCCGCTCCAACGAGCGCAACCCTCCTCACAGGCCATCGAGACGCTCTGATATTGCATCTTCGCCATGTTCTTCCTCTACAATATGGAGCGCAGGGTCACCCTGCACCCTTCCTACTTCGGCCGTAACATGCATGATCTCGTTACCAGCAAGCTCTTGAAGGATGTGGAGGGAACCTGCGCCGGAAGCTATTATATCATCTCAATCATGGACACGTTCGATATCTCAGAAGGTCGAATCCTTCCGGGCAATGGGCTCGCCGAGTTCACGGTCGGATACCGCGCGGTCGTATGGCGTCCCTTCAAGGGTGAGACGGTAAGGGTGCCTCTGCCGGCTTATAACCTTGCAGAAGTCTGACTCGGCCCAGGTTGATGCCGTCGTGTACTCAATTAATCCTCAAGGGTTTTTTGCCCAAGCAGGGCCCTTGCGACTTTTTGTCTCCGCGCATGTATGTTGGCTGCGACCAGATTTGCAACAACAAATGCTGATACTCAATAGCTGATTCCCAGCGACACCAAGTGGGATCCTAATGCTACTCCCCCCCAGTTCACCAATAACGAAGATACTGTGATCGAACCTGGGACACACGTTCGTGTCAAGATCATCGGAACCCGAACTGAAGTCGGTGAGATGTGGGCTATCGGAAGCATCAAGGAAGATTACTTAGGGTATGCCGCCTTTCAAAGCTCCTTGCGCGTTTGTCTCAGGTTGCTAACCTCTCCCATCAGCTGCCTCCAAGACTAATGCACGACTCATGATTGAACGAATCGCTTTTTTTCTTTTTTGGCGTTTACCAAAAATGCCTGTTCTTCGTATATGCGAACGGCATCAGCTTCAACAACACCAAAGCAAGCTGTCTCCGAAGTTACGGTTTGGCTAATTCGGGGGAGAAACTCCTCCTTACAAGATTGGCTGGCTGAGAGGATCCCATTCCATCTCGAGGAAGCTGAAGGCGCTACAATACTTCTAAGCGCGCTGCCATAGCTTTCAGTGAGCATACCGGCCATTTTGAAAATCTAGCCATGCGAAGCCTCCGGCAAAGGATGTCGTGCCATGGCAGCTGCGATTCGACAGAAGGCGCATAGAATACACTACATACGCAAGTTTATAAATTGAACACTTGATACCCCCATTCGTCTCGTCATTGGTGCCTCATACGCCCCATTATTCATAAAATGGGGTGCTGCAGCGGTTGAATGCACGTCGAGACGTTTAGGATCGGTCTTGAACAGCTAGGTCGACTGCCCAGTCAACCCCGCATAGTCAAACCCCCACGCCTAAGCATCTATAAGAGGTGACCATCGTAATGTCAGCTTCACTCAGACCTTTCCTTCCTCGGCCCTTAGAGTGTATTTACGAAGCCGCTAACCTATCTGTTCCTCGAGCGTATCCATTATTCACTCCAAATCTCACCTCCGCCCCGCCGGATTAGAAAGCCAAAATGGCACTTTCTATGACAGCCACACCTCTCACTAGACTTAGGTCGGCTCTCACGCTGGGCAACACACTTTACAGGCTGGGAACAAAGCGACCTTTGTCAACAATGCAGGCGTCGAACAGACTGAGAACGGTGCTCGGTCAAGGAGACAAAGCTTGGGGAGCATGGCAGATGATTCCGGGAGCCAATGTCTCTAGAACACTAGCGAGGTCGGGTGTGGATTGGGTGTTGGTGGACTGTGAGCACGGAAATTTGGATGGTAGGTCGACCATTGACGACGAGAAAGGAAGTGGTCGAGGACAGAATACTAACTCGGTATAGACGGGGCGATGCATGATGCTGTGCCGGCAATTGCGGCGTTGGGGGTCTCACCCATCGTGAGGTTGCCAGACATGCAGGGCTGGATGGTAAAGCGTAAGAGCTATTGCTGCATATGGGTATCCAGTGGCTGATCAACTGACATGCCCGTGTTCCAGGTGCCCTGGATAGCGGTGCCCATGGCGTGAGTACTCATCATAGCTACAGGGAGTTGAGATGATGCTAACAATTCCTCAAGATCGTAGTCCCCTTGCTTCGAACTGTTGAAGAAGCCAGAGAGCTGGTTCAGTGTGCCAAATTCCCTCCCATGGGAAGACGCGGCTTCGGTTCTCCCATTGCACCTGAACGCTTTAATCCTGTACCCAGTTTTACCGACTATCTCCAGCAAGCCAACGACGCTCTCTTGACTATCGTTCAGATTGAGACTGGGGAAGCCTTGGACGCAGTTGAGCAGATCGCTGCAGTCAAGGGCATCGATGCGTTGTTCGTCGGACCCTTTGATCTAGGTCAGCTAGACCAACCTCCGTGAGATCATCCCGTCCTGACAAGAGCAGGCAACAACATCGGCCATCCCATCATCAACGGCGTAATGACTCAAGAACTCAAGACCGCTCTCTCCACAATCTTAGCAGCCAGTCGAAAAGCCAACAAGAAGTGTGGAATCTACTGCACAAGCGGCGAGCAGGCTAGAATGTTTGCGGAACAGGGCTTCGATATGATGAACGTGTTCACGGATTACACAGGTCTCGAGTTTGCGGTCAAGGAGCAGCTCAGTTTAGCGACGGCACAGGCAAAACCGGCCAGGGGCGGGTCGTATTGAATCTTGGTTATGAGAGGGATGCGAGTGAAGGGTTTCAGACAGACGGACTAGCTCTCTTCGACCTTGTCCATATTGGCTTCAACTTGCTCGGTCGTAAAGCGATGCATTAGCTTTATAGCTTTCCCAGAATTTGCTGGGTTCTCTTCACTTGCAGTGACTTTGTTGAAATGAATCTTTATCGAGGTCAATCCCTGATAGGAACACAAGTTTCAACAGCTATTGAGGATTGAGCTACCTACCACAGGAACATCGAAATCGTAAACGTCTTTCCAGCTCTTGGTGTCAGGCTTTGAAATGTCGACTTCCTTGTATTCGAAAGGCCGCTTATCCCAAACGTCGGACAAAACGCCCTTGGCCTGAACACAGAGTCCGCAGTTCTCTCTGGTGAAGAGCGTGATTCTGCAAGATTGCAGTAGGCGTCTGGTGGCAAGCATGCTGTAGTCTGGAGGTGAGTCGAGATCCAGGTGTAATAACGACGGGGCTTGGACGTGCTTGGGAGCCCCGAAAGCCAATTGACCGTTCGAGCACCGAGCATAAAGAGAATTACATTTCCGAAGCTCGATGAAGCTCAAGCTTTCCTGTGCAAGGGCTTAATCGCATAAGGTACCAAAGGGTAGCTCAGGCGAACAAAAACCCCCCTGGCAACCCCGCTCTGAAAGCGGAAGGCGGTGAAAGCCCTGATCCCTCTCGCGCGTCATAAGCAGTCGTTGGAATTCTCGAAGCTCCCACCCCACCAGCTCCGATCCTGCACTTTAATTGTTTACCTCCAAGTTTCAGTCCAGCTTGGGTAAATTCCAAGTTGTCTTAGCCAAATAGCTCGCAACCATGGCCCAAAAATGCGTCCATCAGGGCTGTGGTAAGGAATTTACAGATGCAGAGGAGAAGTGCGAGTATCACCCTGGTCCGCCCATCTTTCATGAGGGGCAGAAAGGTAAGCGCGTTGCATCAAAGCTCCATAAGCCGTTCAATTGGGTGCTGAAGAGAACCATCAAGGTTGGAAATGCTGCAAGCCTCGGGTTTTGACTTTCGACGAGTTTATGAATATCCCTCCTTGTACCGTTGGCGTCCACTCCACTACCGACAAGCCTCCCGAAATCGAGGAGAAGCCACGGCAAGACGAATCCGCCATACTCAAGAAGATCGAGGAACTCAACGCCGCCGCTTCAGCAGCCCCTAGTCGTACGCCTATTCAGCCTGCACAGCATGCGCCAACACCGCCACCGCCTCCTCCCGAGTCTGAAGACGATGACCCTGGCCTAGAGGTCCCTAATGGAGCCTCTTGTAAGCGGAAAGCTTGCGGTGCACAGTACAAGAAAGGAGCCTCTAGAGACGAGGAGGAGTGCGTGCATCACCCAGGCGTGCCAATCTTCCACGAAGGCAGCAAGGGCTATTCCTGCTGCAAGAGGAGAGTGTTGGAGTTTGATCAGTTCATGAATATCGAGGGGTGTAAGACGAAGAACAGGCATTTGTTCATTGGAAGTGGGAAGAAGGATAAGGCTGTCACGGGAGATGAGGAAATCTTGACAACAGTCAGGTACGCTTGGAATGGCTCCTGGAAGAACGGCTTGCTGACTAGTTTACAGACATGACTTCTACCAAACCCCTGCGAATGTGATTGCTTCCTTTTTCCTGAAGAAGATCAACAAAGAGAAGGCCAGGGTGCAGTTCCAAGAGAAGGCACTCAATCTCGATTTGGTGACTAGTGACTCGCCTCCTAAGCGATACACCGCCGAGGTCCCCCTTTTTGCAGTCATTGATCCAGAAAAGTCAACGTTCAAGATTCTGGGCACGAAACTAGAACTGCAGCTGGTCAAGGGCGATGGCGCGTCGTGGCCAGTTTTGCGAAGTGATGATGCGTTGACAGGTGAGATTTTGCAGATTGGTCGGGCAGGAAGAGCGTAGAACCGTGTATCATGAGGTGGAGAGAACCAAAAGAGGTGGTTAAGGATGGAGTTGGGGAGGCATACATAAAGCATTTACAACAAAACGAGCGCCAGGCCATTCATGACAGGGTTTGAGATTAGAGTAATCGGAACCAATTTGGTTGTCCGGGGGTTGTCCAACGTTTCTCGGGCTTGATACGGGAACCTCACTCATTACGGCATCGCGGCAGAAGTGTTGGTTGGTAAATTAGTTCTACTATTGTCAGCCTAATGTTCAAGACGTCTGTCTCGTGAACCACCCTAGATGCTTCTCTCAAACCTATAAGCCAGTCGTGCAGCGGGTACTCCAAAATGAAAGGCTCCAGCCGATGGGTTCCCATTGATTTGGGGGCTGCTTCCATTACGTATTTTGACGTGTCCCTTTCTGAAATGAACGGGCTGGATACCCTTTGGGTAGGTGTTGAACGTGTTCCCTGGCCCATCCTCCTCCCACGATGGGTGTACGTTCTTCATTTCCTTCACCGCACAAGACATCTCGAGCTAGGCACCCCGAAAATTAGAGGCTTGATCCGTTCCTTTGAGTGTGCAGAGTCTCAAAAAGGGCTGGCTCGTATGGAGCTCTAGACAGCGTCATATTGGCCGATTGTTGACGCCTAGAGTTTCGCTAGATGCTAATGGGGGACGACAAGCAGCCCAGGCTTATCAACTCTGCGCTAAATGAGCTCACGTGCAGAAGATGAGGGCGAGACTTACAGTTTTAAAGTGCTGCTAGATCTCCATAAACCATTGCCCTAAGCAGCCAGTGCGAGTGACGACGAGGATAAACCCAACATTTCGGCCTCGTACCTGAAGTAGATCGAGCGCAGCTAGCAGAGCCGTAAGAGACTTGCCCAATCCCACTTCATCACAAAGAAACCCGCCCCGATATGGAGATTGGGCCAGCAGTCGGAGTCAGTCTCTCCCCGTCAGTTGCCAGGGCTTCAAAGTAATTCGGAGCCCGTAATTATTGTATGGACTCGAGTCAACGAAGTCAATCGTTGTTTCGATGAGGGCGTGCTGTTCGAGTTGGCCAATATCTCATAGTCCTCACGATAGCAAGGGAAATTAACCATATGAGCATGCTGCTCCTGGCTGTTGAGATACTCGAATGCGTCCCTTACTCCAGTGTTGATTTTAATGTGTTGTAAAGGATCCATACCTTCCCATACGGCGTCCTCGGTAGAGACACAGTCAGAAGTGAATGTGGGCTTATATGTCGCCTGTAGGTCCGTCAACTCCACCATCTTTTCTTCTTCTTAGTCTTGCTGATATCTGGATTGCAGGAAATATCGTTAAAGGCATCCGGATGCTTCGCAATGTACTATTCTCGAAATTCCCCGATGTTTCCGTTCCACCGAGACATTCGTTGCGAAGCCTGCGTGAGGGGGTTTTCATGTTCCCACTCGCGGTAGTAGAACAAAGGTTTCCTATTTAATCGAGGTAGTTGAATGATATAATAGAGCACCTCTCTGAACAAGTTGGAAGAGGTTGCCGATGCGTAATGGTAATAGAAATGTGGCCATAAGGATCCCCGGTGGCCTCAGGCACAAGTGCCTGAGGACCTTAACCGCGACCCTCCACCGTAATTAGAGAATATCATCCCTTTTTCACACTTCACATACCTGATCTACCTTTGTAGATGATAGCATCCCTTTCCGTATCAGTTGCACAGCTGATCTGCCAACTTCCTAATCACAACACTGTAATCCAGACTGTTGTCGGTAAAATCAAGGAGCCGTACGCTAACAACGATGACAAGTTCGTTGTTAGGGACCTTATTTATATCAAGTTCACTTTGAGTCTAGTACTGACCTGCATCCGTTTCATCGTTATGATTGATGGTACACTTAATGTCTCGCTATCAGTTGCTATATTCTCGTCCTTTAGTATTAGTAAAGATATCAGGGAAATCTTGTTTTTCGCCGAACTCAAACCTACGAGCTTTAGGATTACGTATCACATTTGCTAACCAACTAAAGCATATCATACCACAATAACTGTCATAGTCGAAAGAATCTGTAAATTCATTTATCTATATAGGCTAAGCGTGAATCACTGCCCTCAGATCCTCTTTTCACATCCCATCTCCGACATGAGCGTAGTCATAGGCCTCGCTTGGTCGAAGATGAGTCCTCTGAGGCCGAAGCTAAGGGAGCGGAGGCATGGCATCAACCCGATTGCCTTGAGGATGCGCGACACCAGTGCGTTGTCCACGATTACGCCATACCGCGGGATAATCTGGCCTGTTGGCTCAGTCGGCTCGGGCTCGATCGTTGCAAGACTGGTATACCACAAAGGCAGCCCTTCTAATGTATAAGTTAGATAACACGCCACCTAAAGCGATATAGTATCATACAACGAGTTACTTAATCACGTACCTGACATGGCACCGGGTGTCTCTCATCTCTATGTCCGCCTTGTCCGAGAGGAACGCTTGCAATGTACGTGGCAGATGAGCCTCTTCGTCCTCGAAGTGGACGGTATCAAAGAGTTCCCTAACGAAATAGTCTTAGACTGCTTGTGATGCCTCCGAAGTTGCTCTGAGTGTCGTTCCATCATGGAAATCTGTGACATGTGAGATAAGCTTGAATGGGAGCCTGAACAGCTCTTTGCGTTCGTTGGGATAGCCGTCGTAGCTCATCTTGAGTATCGGTGGTGTTATGAGAGATGAAAACAAGATGGGAAAAGGTCAAAATCGTGAGCGAGCTCCGCTTTGGAGACTTGTCATGTCCTTGATTCACTGCTAGGCGGTCCGCATCAGCTCGCCAGCTGCCGGTGACTTGAGTATTTAATCTAGACTACCAACTTCGCACATCTCCTTTTCAACCTCTCTCTATCATCATTATCACCATCATCTCTCCATCATTATTATCTCCTTTTCGGCTTCTCTATCACTTTTATCACCATCATTATTATTATCATCATTCTACCACCTCTCGCTCTCACGCGCCGCCGTTGATTCACCAAGCACGGCGTCATCGTAAGCCCTCTCTCTATGACCTCCTGCGAGCGCCACCCATGCTAACGATGAGATGGGTGCTAGAATCCCCATCATAGCTCCTTCGAACCAGGCCAAACGTAAGCCCGCCGAAGAGGCCTTCGCAGAGGCCCTCTCAAATAAACCTCGCGATCTGGAGCTCTTTGCGGGTGAGATGATGCGACGAGCTAAGAATATGCAACAAATGGAGTTGCATAACCTCCTTCAGTGGATCCGAAGGGACTTTCAACCAGATCGATGTGTCATCGATGCAAGCCCGCAGGCGGCAAACGTCGCCCGCAGACGGGGTCGAGGGCCATCTAGATGATGAAATGCTTCTCATCTCGAACCTTAGCAAACAATACTCCAACTTTGCTATCAGTAGCTCTGCAATACATCTCAGGGCCATGCAAAAAGAACTGAAAAAAGCCACTGGAAAGCACGGAGAAAGGGCTCTCGGATTGGGGACCATCGACGAGGAGGATTGATATGAGCAGCTTCAAAACTTCATTGCCGGTAAAGATCCTATGAGGTTGAGGTGATTGCTCGAATCTGCCAGGTCTGTTGCAGGGGTCCCCCACAGCTTGATAGAAACTAACAAATGATTCTAGAAATTCTGGCCACCCTGCACTATTCCCGGAATCGAACTTGCTCCTTACGAGGTACTCATTCTGTTGCAGCTCGCGGCAGGCCTTCGTCGGCATGAGGTGGTAGATGGAGCTACAATTCCAGAAGACCTCTATCGCAGCTTTATTACAACATTTTGCATTATGTTCAACAAACGTTACCTCGATGACGACAAATACAGCAAACACACCACCACCCAAGCGTTGCGTATTGCTTTCTCATCCACCGGGAACCCCAGTCCACCACAGCCCTCAGCAACTACGGATCTTCGGGAATCCAACGCCATGATGAAGATGCTGCTTCAGGATATGATACTGGACAAGAAGTTTTACATCGATGCCACAGATGCCTGCAAGGCTGTCTCAGCAAGCCGGCTTTCCGGTGGATCTGAAATGATTTCCTGTCCCGTAGTTGACTTAAGAAAGGTGCTTAAGTAGCTACCTTGACTACAAGACTACAATGCGACAAAGTACAGTTGTGAACACATAGCTCACCATATCCGCCTCAGGTATGAAGGTATCTCTGAGTGGCAATTGGGCATGGAGAAGGCAGGATTAAAACGGCTTGAGTGGTATCGGATGCTTCTTAAGGGGAGTGATACGGAAGCTTCCGAGAAGCTGCTGCCGAGGAAGATGCCGAGGAGGAAGATGAGGATAAAGATAAGAGTTAGGATAAGAACTAGGATAAGAACTAGGATAAGGATGAGGATAAGGATGAGGATAAGGATAAGGATAAGGATAAGACTAAGGATAAGAATAAGGATGAAGGTGAGAACAAGAACGAGAAGGAGGATGAGAGTGGGGATGAGGATGGGGAGGAGAAATAATGATTGGCTTCTTTTAGTAGTACTTGTTCCTGATCTATACTCATCTCCCATGTCTGTTGACGACATAGATCCCGCGTCATCCGTTCCTGCAAGTGCGTCCTCTCTTGCTGCTTCATAGTCGGAACACAAGGATCCTCAACGGTCCAAAGGTTGTTGAAGAACTGCCAAACAGTGCAGTTTGGCTGGTAAAGTGATGGTGGACAAAAGGTTAAATAGATTAGAACTAATTGGTAAACAGCCGCAAGTACACTTGAGGCGTCGATAGTCGGTCGG
>JAMYIC010000554.1:0-13750 GCA_024112705.1 Microcera coccophila
GAGGGGCAGGCGGAGCTTCAGCCACTCTGCGAGGTCGAGGACTCGGCTACACCCTCAGCTCACGGTCCCGAGTGGGAGGACGTGGGCGCAACCCCCAGGACTGCTTGTGAACCACCAATTCGTGGAGACCTGCAATAGGAGGGCGCGGCAGATTATCCCATGGAGCTACCCGCTGGCTAAAGCAGCGTGGAAGTTGGGACTTGGGACTGGCACCCTACTGCGGGAACACAATCGTGTTAAAGTTAGCAGGACAGACACAGCTCTCCAAGTTGTACAGGGGCCTGTCAATTAAGGAGGCAAGTTTTCCTCCTGGTGTAATCAACATCGCCAACGGAGCTGGTCCCGGGTTGGCTCAGCATGGGGTGCAGATAAGATTGCTTTTCTAGGAAGTACTGCTGCAAGGAAACCATGAAGATAGATGCGGACGCTATGAAGGCTATCGCCCTCCTAACGATTCCAACCTAGACCAGACGCTTAAGCGGACGCATACAGGCATCATGGAGAACCAGGGAGATTTGCGTACGGCAGCATCCCGTCTGCTTGTCCAAGAAGGGAAATACGTTACTTCTATCGAAAAGTTCAAGTCGTATACTGACAAGACATCCATTGTCGGCGAGCCCTTCGCCACCGACGTGCACCGAGGGCTCCAAATTACGTCCAATAACGCGACTGTGTCCTTTTGTACACCTCCCTCTGCATCTAACTCTGGCGCAGGCGTTTATAATCCACCTAGGCCTCTTTCGAAGAATGGTCCATCCTCACCGACGTGACTCCTTCGATGCCAATCTTTTGTGAAGAGATCTTCGGTCCTTGCCCGACGGTGTTCGAGTTCCGAACAGAAGAGGCAGCGTTGGGGTTGGCGAATGCAACACATTATGGGCTTGCAGGAGCAGTATTTACGAAGAACCTTGCAAGACACCGCAGGGCGAGCGAAACTTGAAGACGGCACGGTTTGGGGTCAACAGTGGTAATGATTCGGACGTGGGGGTACCGCTCGGAGGCTTCAATGGGGATATGCTAGGAAGAGAGCTAGGAGAAGCAGACTTGAGGGGCTGTTATATCGCCAAAGCAGTGCACATCGACTTGATGGATGAGCAGACAGCCAAGCTCCACAGAGGTTCGCCTCGGAACTGCTCATACTAGGCTACGTATAATCCAAAGCCGCATCTCGTGTTGCTGCAAGGTACCCGGGGTCACACAGAGGAGAGTCATCTTTCAATATGTCGACCTAATGCCAGCCTAAAGATGCCGACTCCCTCATGTGCTGATTACTTCCAGATGCTTTGCCATAGAGGTTACAACTGAAGTTCAACTTTAGCCCCACCAGCCTCCACTGTAAATTGAAGCCTCGGGTCGCCACCCATCCCTGTAAGCTGAGCTGTCGCCAGGCATAGGTCCTTGCCCAATCCGGAAATGCCTGCTCGTCACCACCTATCGTCGTTCAACCAACCAAAATGGCGCCCGATCGAGACTGATATCTGGCCTTGGGCAAACAACGTCATAAACGCTGCACCGGCGGATTCCAAACAACTTCACTCCGTCGACCCTCTGCCTCTCGGGTTTCCGACTCGATATTCGTATCATCGCTCATCAGGCCGCACACATCAGAAGCTTTTGTCTAACCATGGGCCCCTTCCCTTGCGCGAGCACCGAGCTCGACTACCCCATCTATGCCCTCGACTTCGACCCCGAAGATGCGAATCACCTGGCCGTAGGTGGTGGAGGCGGCGCGGGTCGATCTGGTGTTGGGAACAAGATTGTTGGTTTCCTTCCCATTCTCGTTGCTGAATCCATTGTTGACCGTGCGAAACCAGACCATTCTCGAGACCGCATCCCAGGATGAGCTTCGCGTCACTGGCGAAGTCGAACTGTCCCGCGATGAAGACAGCGTCATGTCCCTCGCCATCGGTGCTCGGAATGGCAAGACTACATATCTCTACGCAGGCGTCAACTCGAGCCCCGAAAGCATCGCCAAAGGAAAGAATGAGCACCTTCGAACGTTCGCCATCGAACAGTCCAAGTCACGAGCCTCTACGGGAGCCAAGGCGACGGAGACCAAGATTGCCGAGCTTTCCCGCGTCGCTCTATTCGAAAACTCCGACCCAGATGTCTACCAGCGATTGCTACGCGTTGCGGGTTCGGTCGGCGCCGCGGCGACAGGAATGGGAAGGGAGTCTCAACTGGCTGTATTCGATACGGCGGCCAACAAGCTGAGGGGTGTGCTGGAGCTGCCGAGGGAAGCGGAAGATTTGGACATCATACAGAAGGGCGAGAACGAGTTCCAGGTTGCCTTCTGCTACAAGTACGAGCTTCATGTCGTCAACCTTGGCAAGGACAACAGTGATCCTGAGCTGGTGTATTCCATGCCGGACGAGGACGCTGACCGACCTTCTTTCCGTGCGATTCGATACCTCACGCCCGAGTTCATCATCGCTGTCTCCAACTTACCGAAGAGGAGCGGCGTGCTCATTCAGGGACTCCGACTATCCAGCCCCGGTCACAACAAGGCGAGGGTGGCTGTCCACGCTCGGATACCCAGAAAGATCTCTGCGACAGCTTTGGCAGTCGCCAATCTAAGCCCGCCAGAGACTCTCGGAGCGCCCGCCGGCGAGACTCAATTCGTTGTCGCCATCGCCGGCCACGACTCCTCCATCTCCCTGTACACTCTGGACCATGTGGCTGGATCAAGCATCAACCTGATTGCCAATATGTGGTCCTTATATACCCTCAAAGACGTCCATGGCACAGACAACATTACCGGTGTAGCTTTCTCAAAATTCGTCACGCCCAAAACACATGTCCGCCAGCAATTCATCAAACTTGCCAGCGTTTCTCTACAGAGAACTGTTGCCGTGCATAGCATTCCACTTCGGAAGCACGTTTCCACCGCTCCCCGGAATAAGAACGTTCCTCCTAAACCAGTGCGCTACGTCACGGCAATGAAGGCGAAGAGCCCATCCAAACGCCCCCTTGGCGTTGTCATTACGATTATAATTGTGATCCTAGCCGTCATTGGCCAGAGCATCATGGAAATGTACGGAGGTCACCGCCCCGTTCTACATGCACAGAAATGGCTCCCCTCATGGCATCGCACGCTTCGCGATCCGCAACACCCTCCCGCCAGATTCCTCGCTGACGAATTCCTCTCCAAACTTGGTAGTGGAGACGTGCCCCAAGCCGGCGAAACTCTCGTGGTCTGGGAGGAAGCAGCTCCCACCGCCGTAGACTCCGAGGGCGAGGCCCAGGGCGACAAGGAGATCAAAGTGAATGTGCATGACCCGTCGGTGCATGGGCCCGGACAAACGTGGGAGAAGCTCAGCAAGCACCAAAAGGAAGCTTGGAAGGGAAAACTTCAGGATGCAGGTGCCTGGACGCAGCAAATGGGAGAGAGCGTATTTCAGGGGATCCTATTTGGAGAGATAGCAGGTGCAGTTGGCCGAGCGGTAGCTGGCTAGTCGGTGGTCTGTTGGCCAGTTGATTTATTGTACAGGGGGGGTTGCTGAGTGGATGGCGAAAGCTAGTTCTTGTTTCATCTACGACGTCCAAAAGTCGATGATATGAGGCCTTTCTACACGCTTGCCTTTGAATAAGGAAATGATTTAGGAACTTCGTCGGCAAATTAATTACCAAATGATTGTTTTGCATGCTGCCAAAAACTCAAAAGTCAATTCACCGTTGTACTGGGCTCGGTGTTGTAGACGAAAACAAGGTGCCCATCGATTGCCTGGTTATTTTTACGAGATGTATGCTTCATACCTTCACTACCTCCTACGCATATATTATTTGCTCAGACTAAGTTCCTACAAGGGCTACCGAAACTGACTCGCTCCAGCTCAAAGACCTGAGATATCTCCGAGTCTGCCAGCTCAGTCTTGACGACAGCGTCATTGCCTCCAAATACATCTCGCTACCATCTATCATTGCAGTTTCCTGGTACATACTTAGCCACATCCATCGCCAATGTCATCTTTACCTCGGGACAATAGTTCCAAATATGTCTCCGCAGCTCAGGGGCTCCCCAAACGGCGCCTTGAAGCCATGCGCCACTCCCTCCAATATGATATCCCATCGGTTCGTAGAAGCCGTTTCGCCAGGCGTCGAGTTTATCCACGTACTCTCCATGGCGGGCTGCTTCGAGCGTGTCGTTGTATTTGTCGACTGCGGCTTGGTCGGTTCGTTCTGGTACACCGCTGTATGCCTCCCCGGAGAATTTCAATGAGATTGTACCGTTGGCAACCTTTGCTTGAGGGTGATGAGCTAGGCGCTCGATAAGCCAGACGTCTTCGGGGTCGGAATAATTGGCGCGTTGTTGGTTTCGGAGAACGTCGATGATGAGACTCACTCGTCGCAGTGAGAGGCCCCCATTTCCGCCCCAGGGACCGTTTGGATCCCAAGGTGCCCCGATCCAGTCATACTCTAGGAAGTCGTTGAGGTTATACTTGCTATTTGCGCAGAACATCGAATCGGTCTGGAAGATCAACAGCCACTCCGCAGGTTGCAGGACCGTTTCGTACAGCCACAACGTCGTCAAAAAACGGCTGATCATCTCCTGGCCTACGGTGCTCATGTTCGATGGGATGTAAGTGATGTCGAGTTTTCCAGCGAGGACTTTCTCCCGAATGGCGAACGATTTGCTGAGAGCGGCCACGGATTCGGGGGATCCCATGAAGCGGAAGCGCCACTCAGAAGGGATGACGGACATGAAGTGAAGCATGAGGGGGGCGAGGACCGGGCTTGGTCGATTCTCGATGAGGAGTGCGACTTTGGACGCGTTGTATTTGGGTTCTTCGGATATGGCTCGGTATCCGGGAATATATAGAACGGTAGTAGTCGAGATTGTGACGATGACAGCGACCATTCTGTCTGTTGTTAGACGAGCATGTATGATTTAGTCAGACTGAACGTACGAAAAGGAGAATATAGCGATGATCAGTCTGGGTCGGCGGATAAATGAACACAAACTTGGTAGGCTCCTCATGGTTGTTTCGTTTCAGCCGTCGCTTCTTCTCCTTCGTTCAGTCCTCGGTGGTTCAACGGATGAATAGTTCTCGCAGAAGAATAAGTCCGAGGAACTCTTCGCGATAGCTCGCAGCTGCGGGTCTAGGTCGTAAGATGCCTTGGTCGATAGTATTTCCCGTGACTTTCCATGACTGAGCAGTTCCGAACAGTTCACCCGATAGCGGCCGTTTTCAGGACTGGCACTTCTCGGGCAGGTGCGTCTACATTGAGACGCTGAAAAGGTAATTACGAACTCCCACTGGGCTTCAACCTTGCCCACCTATCTTCACCTACTTCATCCAGGTGACAAACGAAATAAACATCATCCCCGAAATTGGTAATCTTCTCCAAGATATCCCCCGGCAGCGAGCGAACACGGCCTTTTTTTTTTCCCAAACATCGATCCCATTCCCAGTCCGCGCCTAGGCGACAAGGCTTGCTCCCAAAGCTCTATCAGCCTTGACAACAGACCATGCCGCTCTCGAAACTGGCCGGTGTGTTTGCTTTCACCAAGCTCCGACTTCTGTTGCTAGTATCGTTGGCTCTTACGTATGTACACCTCGTCGCTGACCGGATAGTGGATCACTGACGAGTGGTAGATGGTGGGTAGCCCGTCTTCTGCCAAAGCACAAGCCCATGCTTGAAGACTTGGTCTCGTCCGGTCTTCAGCAGGCAAGGAAGCAGATACCAAGTCTAGTCATTGATTGGCATACTAGAGAGAGTCATGGATCACAGTATAATCAGTCGAAGTTGGCTCTCTTAATCGAGCCGAAATCCCTTCCTCACCTTGCTCCCTTGATCCTACATATGATCTCGGTGGTGCCACCGGACTGGCGATTCTTGTTCGTTGGATCGCCCGAAAGTATCGCCATGGTTGGCAGAGTCTACTCAATAAAACATTACGAATCCAGTGGGAAGCTTAACTTGATAGTGGTTCCTTCACCATGGGAAATTCAAACAAAGGAGCACCTTTTCCGACTTCTGACAGATATGCGATTCTATGATGAAGTTTTGCCAGGGGCGGAATGGATCTTCAAGTACGAATCTGAAAGTAT
Organism: Microcera coccophila; assembly: GCA_024112705.1. Classification (NCBI taxonomy): domain Eukaryota; kingdom Fungi; phylum Ascomycota; class Sordariomycetes; order Hypocreales; family Nectriaceae; genus Microcera; species Microcera coccophila. Next base: position 6,054 of record JAMYIC010000554.1, read on the forward strand.
CTTGTGTGCCAACTCTGAGAACAGCCTAGACGATTGGTTGAGTTGGAGTTGGGTGGGGTTGGGAGGGTGAGTTTCCAGCATTTGCCACCCCTTCATCCAACACCCAGTTAATGAATCCCATTCCAGCGTTCAGGACGATCGATACAGCGGAGCAGAAGGTCTATCTCTACGAAGAGTGTCTACCGTTCGTAGGATACTTGGCTTCCAGAGGCGTCACAACGACACTGAACCGGAAGACGTGTGGTTCATGAAGCGTTTCAAGGTCATGCCCGAGATGGCAGATGGTGTTTTGCCTGTTCACGACACCCTGCTAGGCAACCCCATGGGTTTCCATATCCGTGCTGATGGCAGTAACTTGGATGGCCCAGTGTGGTCCAGTCCAGGATTCCGCAAGCAGATACTTGAGTACTGTCCGGAACTCAGCATGATCATGAATATGAAGTTGGAGAGAGAGAGGTGTCCGAACGATGGTCCGGAAGGTGGACGGGAACCAGACTTCAAGACTAGCTTGATCCAGGCAATTGAGGTCAATGGACACCAGGCGGCGCAAACCGGCTCCAAGGATAGTGCCTCCCAGCCGCCTCTTCCCCCTGGGCTGCGTCAAACCTTGCCTCCACCTCCACCATTACCACCAGTCGTCACCTCGCAAGGTTTTTGAGACTGGACACTGCTATGACGATTCAACAGTCTCCTGGGTGGTTATGGCAGCTGCTCCGATTCGTGACGGACCTCTGGCTGCAACCAGACTATCTCCGTGCTCAAGTCCGATAATTCGAGTTCTCACAGTTGCAAATATTTCTTTACCCCGCGTTGCTGACCATCATCCAGAAGCCACAACGGTGCAAGCAGAGGGGTAATGGAAATTTCGCGACCGAGAATGCATTTATGGTTTGCATCAACCCATGGTAGGACGAAGGTTTCGGCTAGTTAGTTATAGCGCATCAGAATTGGCGGCAGATCACCCTTGCAGAGATGCTGAGGCGAGCGTTGGCAGGAGCCGAGAAGTTTCTAAGTTTTGCATCAACGAGGCCGGTGAGGGGCATTGGTATCAGGGGTTTTGGAAGGTGCAGTGATTAATCGATGAATTTTGAAGTTTGAATCGATCGCTGGCCACTTTGCTGATTGGACCGCCAATGACTTGAGTAGTCGACGAGACTTCAGCCGACATTGCAGATGCCCATCCCGAGATGAATCAGATTCTCAATTGACAAACTGAACTCTATCAAATATTCGCCAGGCATTGCTCCAATGTCTCCCTCGCGTGTAATACCAAAGGTTTGTTGTTAGGGCTTAGTCAGGGTTTGTGAGTGCCGGACTGGAACCCATGTCAGCGATCTCCTCGCAGGCTGAAGAAACGTAGGTCTTAGACAAGCCCTCCTCTTTCTCGCTTCGCGATCGACGTTGTGCATGCTCAGCCAGGCTGGTCCCCTGATCCTAGCACAGGCCAAGACGGGGGTCACGTCTGGGGACGCAGGCTGAGCCGAAAGAGGCGGGCCCGGCGTCCAATGGCTGCGCCGCCCGGGATGGGTGAGGCTGTGTGGACACGAGCGAAACTGTTGTTTCAAGGTGTGTAAATTGTACGGGGGAATGGGAATAATAATAGCACAGGATCTGCGTGCCTGGATTCAATGCACAATCTCTGGATGTTTTAGGCGGCTTGTTCTGGTTTGGTTTTGGGGTTTTTTGTTTTTTTTTCTCTTCTCCCTCTTTCTTTTTCTTTCCCGCTTGCTCCCGGTTGGTGTGGTACTGTTGAGGAAGCTGTTGACAGCAACCTGACTAGGAGGACATAGACGTCTAGTCCCAAATCGGGAGGGCTATCCTTGTCAGGCTTGTTTTGGTCTTCGGAGGCGTCGATTTGCACCTCCGGCCGTTAAGCCAACGGTGCACTAGAGCCTCGTGTCTGCCGGGATCTGTAGCATGATGTGAACAAATTTTAGCATCATGACGAGATGCGTGCTCGGGGTAGGCAGGTACTGCGCAGTAAGGTAGCCAAGCCGTTTGCGCAGTCGTGGTTCGTATCAAGAGCAATGCTCTGGCGCGGTCTTGGTGAGCATTCTACTTGGAGAAACCCGAGACCACCTAATCCCAGTTAGAACCTCCGGTGGCGGGTACCTGAAAGGTAACGTCGGCTTGGCCTCACCCAAACCCACGATGTAATCTCGACATCATCCCCAATTTCCGAGCTCACAAATCGCATCTCACAACGAATGAAGGCTTCTTGGCCGAATTCGAAAGGAGGCCGATCGAGGGGCGAGAAATCCGTCCCACGCACTGAAAACGTCAAGATGCTGGAGCTGGTGATGCAGAGGCTTACGGGTTCGGCCAGCGTGGAGTCCACGTGGCTGGCAGCAATCGGTCGTAAGCGCAAGGGGGCAGGAGGAAGATGCCGCGAGAAGATTGTCATTTGAAGAAGACCGAGGGGGGGCCAAACCCAGAGGAACATCGCCTATACATAGGTGGTAAGCTCAAGCTCTGTTTTGGTACTGACAACTCACGACAAAGGCCCTGGGGACTTTTTACTCTCAGCGTTTTCTGCCTCGTGCGATTGGCGAGGCCTAGACAACGATACATGAACCTGCCTGATACAACACGAGCCCGCACGGCAGGCACCCGTCGATAGACGAAGGCTTCGCCGCAAATTGGCCGATTAATTCGCCCTTGATAGGGCGCGATTGAATCCCGGGATGGGACCAGCTCCATCCGGTATTTGATGTAGGGTAGCTTTATGGACCAGAGATCCGACAACCATCCCATCATTCAAGGTTCTTCGCGGTAAGACCATCCAAGTTCCGGTGGGAGAAGCGGGCCAGGAAGGGGAATCAGGCCAAACTCAATGCCCATATCTAGGCACTTAGTTGTTGGGGCAGCTTTTCTTGGCAATCTGATACCTCAGTCCTCGACCCTTTGAGAGACGGCCCAGAGCGACCAGAACCCCACCTCCGTCACACAAACTGGGGTCTGAGTAACAATAGGGCAAAGATAGACTCGAAGGCCCTCGAGTATTGAACTGGTCAGCCTCAGGTGGGATAGAGCGTGTTTCACTTGACAGGCCTGGGAATGAACGTCAAAGCGCAGCGTAGCAGCAAGTGTGGCGAGCTCAACGAGAAAGAGTGTCGGTATCCATATTGGTATGGGATGACTACCCCAGACTCGCGCTAAAGGAGAGACCCAGTGGTGGGCTCTCGATATAACTCGCATGGACGTACTCTGTATGTGGGGCGATGTTTGTATTTCATGGACCGGGAGTCTTCACTGGGAGTGGTTGCCATAGAACACCTCTATTGTAGGTCGTTGGGGGGCGCTCAGCATCATGTCGGAGCATAAACCAAACCATATTCCAGCCACATGGAGAAGAAACGATCGACAGGTCCCCTGCGGGAACTAGCGCGGCGGCCGCAAACTTGAAAGGGCCAAGACGGTCAGCGGATGCGTTGTCAATGCTAGACAATGCAGAAGGGCGGGCCAACAACAGAGCAAGCAAGTCGGCTGAGCTCACCGCAAACAACCGTTTATCTGAACGAGGGCAACGAAGAAAAAGAAAATCCAAACCATCGAGGTGTATCTCTACGGTGTGAAGAAGTAGATTCAGCCTCAACTAGGCGGTCGTTGGTGTCGCTCGCGCAGCTGTGATGGAGGGGGTACGCCAATCATTCTCCATCCATCCAACCAAATCTTAACCGTCCTCATCCTCGCGCGCGCAGTGGGTCGCCAATCAAGGTGCTGGCGCATTGTGAAATCGTGCCTCGTGGCCAATTTCGGCGCCCTATGATCTGATCGGAACTGCACTTCTGCCTCGCTTCTGCCCTTCCGCCGCCTCCAGGGCTAAATAGACATTAATTGGGACGGGTCTTCGAAGTTGGGGTCGGTAGGGCGAAATGGAGGATCGTCACCTTCGAGATCCTCTCCCCAGAGCGAGTCCTGGCCTTGTCTGTGGTAACTTGTGGAAACAGCTAGCCTAGATTGCTGGGTGGCTTCACGCCATGTCAAGACGGGTTCAAGGGGAGGGCATGATCCACCTTCTCCCGAAGCGTAGTGCCAACACAAACCCTCAACCTTACGGCAGAATCCCAGTAAGGTAGTTAAGCCAACGGTGCCAACGAGCGTACCGGAGTGGTAGGCAGGGAGTGAAAACCTGCAATAGACGCTCCTCAATATTAATTCACAAGATTGCCGAGCGAGGGGACTCTCCGCGCAGGAGGCTCGCGCCCAAGAAAGCGGATCAATGGCATTAGTCGACAGAAACGCCTTCACTCGGGTGGTGTTGCGCGTAGCAAGGAATGGTGTTTCTGGAGGAAACAGGGGGCGTTGGCGCTAGCTTCTATGGAGCCCCTGCGATATGGTCAATTCAAGGGTAATTTGCCGGCACTATAAATTTTGTATGAAGTGTGTGTAGTGTGTGTGTACCTGAAATGGCCGCGGACAATGCCGAACCGGAGGCCATGCGAGTTGCTGAAATCAGTTGACACAGTCCAGTGGTGCAGAAGAGCGCGAAGTGCTGGTGTGTTGCCAAGATACCGTAGGGCCAGGCACAGAGTTATCTGGTGAGTCTTGCGGAGTCAATGTCGCAGATGGCGGATCTCGTCGAGGCAGCCACCGTAAATTGCTTTTGAGAAACTCGACCCAGCTGTTGACCTAGCGCTCGGGAGCGTGGCCAATCCATCAACGTGTAACTTGAATCGTGGATGAGTGGTCCAAACACCTCGACACCGCTAGCGATGGCCGACCTTGGAATCAGATTTTGACACTCGGTGGAGGGTCGATAGAGATCGATGCTGCTGGGGCAAAGCTGCTGCAGTCATCAGCAGCCCACAATCCGACATGGACGATCACCCGTTCCATGCTGGATGGGTCCTTGAAGAATAAAAAGCAACTTCTCTCGCATCGACGGACCGAGATGATTGACAGGCCTCTGCGCGCCAATAGTTCAACATGGTAAGGGGAATAGACTCTGACGCCCGAACAATGCCTTCTCCGCCAACCCGTGCAGCTTGGAGTGACTATCCCAGATCGAGGATCGTCTTACGTGCTGAGTGATCATCAGAGACCATTGATCAGGAAGGAGGAACATAGTATAGTATGCCTCTCCACATCACGAACGGCACACCTCTGACGGGATGTCAAATGTACAGCCCGGAGTGGGAGGGTAGAGCGGAGATGATACCCGTGCATGCCGTGGTCGATGTCGGGATGAGGATGAAATGCGTTGTATTCCCTGTGTGGCCTTGAAGGAGGAGGGTGTTTCGGTGACGCCTGGATATGCCGGAGGAGCGTGCCCAAAGGCGAGAGAGAGCCTGGACCATGATGATCCAGGTTCCTCGTGGGTCTTGCTACCCATAACGGTGCTGATGCATTTGGGACTGCGCAGGTACGCGTTCGCTCAAGGTCGGAGGACAATCAATGGCCTTGTGAGACTTCTGAGACTGCCCTAAGAGCGCGTCAAATTTTTCGATGCGGATGCAGTCCCAAGGCGCACTACAGCCATCCATCTCAATTGCAATGGACGATAGGGGCGCCGCTGTCGAAGGTTGTCCTCGGTTGAAGCAGGTCGAGCTAATACACGCACAATTGACGCTATGCCAAGTCGGGGGAGTCCCTTGGATCGGGGTGACGGCATTGCGAGGGACCCTCTGCCGCAAGAGGTTACTGGGAGCTCAAGGGATCCAAACTTTCTCTGCCCTGCCACCGGTGGCTTGCTACCGGTTCCTTGGTGAGAGAGAGAGAGAGAGTGCCTGTATCGTAGGATGACATGACAGACAGACGGATGGACAGCTCGACAGTGCAGTTACGGGATCAGCGCCGCAGTGACTGCGTCGCAAAATCTTCAGGTAGCCTCGACGCCATGTTTAGAACCATGCAGCGCTGAACTGCGGAGGCGAAAGCTGGGTAGCGGCAGCCATCAAAGATTCGGGCGAGCACTCGTGGTTGACAGCCTTGATGGAGTGGTGCGTGTGTCTGGGTAGGGACATGGATCATCCTTGATTAGCGTCCACAGGGGTCTGCCCGCGATGGGCTAGCGAGGTCAGTCAGTCATGGAGCGACGAGTGGAGAAGCGCCCAATTTCTTGTGCCTTTTGGTTCTGAGGCCGTCGTCCGTTTTGCCTGTTGGATGTTCGAGCCGTCCCTACTGACGGTATTGCTGGAGGCTTTGATTCCATGAGCCGTTCCTTCATTGACGAAGTTGTTGGCTGACCCCCAACTGCTTGCCCGGCTGAGTCGAATACGAACATGCGAAGAGTATTCCTTTGCCCTCCTCAAGTCGACACCTTGCTTGCTGGACAGCGGCGCAATGGGAGCGAGGTGGGGAGAACTGGGAAATGGTTCGAGCGTGTGACGGCCGTTTGGCAACTGAAGCATCTTGTGCCTCGTGCCTTTCTCATCCCTTCCACTTCCAACTTTAGGTATACGGAGCCCGTCGATAAGGAACCTTACCCTACTTGTCCCGCCTTCGGCTTCCGGGGTCAGGGCCGTTTCTGGAGAGGGCCTTGGGAAATCGCATGTGGTCAGTTTTTTTGCCTTGCTCCTACAGAGCCTCGCCCATCTACCTCACTCAAGTTTGAAACCCATGGTGCAGGATTGCCCGGGCTTTGAGACCGAAGCACAGTGTTCTACCGCCCTGCAATGTGATAAGTGCCAGTGTGCGTCAGGCTCAGCCCGCTCATACTCTCTGACGGGAGAGTTGATACTGCGGTTGCACAATACCGTATCGTAATGGCACACACACGCACACACACACACACATACCCATCGTCATCGTCATCATCGCCGTCGTTATCGTCAGCAGGGACCACTACAACAAAAACTACTTTAAGGCAAACAGGCATGACATCGTTGATGTTTTCCTCTGTACCACCTCCACTCTAGCTAGTTTGTTTGCAAGTAATGAGCGACGATGGAAGAGATGTCTGGCGGGCTTTCAACACACGCAGTCAGAAACACACACTCACACACAAGCACACGCACAAGACTTCTGTCAATCAATCAAGTCCGAGTACTAGCGCGTACGTGCTAACGTACCCTTAGCGGCAGACTTTGGGATCAAGGCCAGGATTAGGACAGGGATCAAGACCCCGTTGATCCACCGTCGATGGCAGACCCGGCGAATCAACAAGTCGCTGTCCGCGGCCCTTGGAGCAAAGCGTCTCCAAAGGACGGCCAGTGGCTCATCGGGTGGTCCAGTTCTGCCAGCGCTCAGCACCCAGTGCCTGCTTCACGACCCAAGTTCTATTGGAACCATCATCGACATCGCGCCGTCCTGTGTCCCCTTTCCCTACCTCACTCGCTCGTGCTCTCTCTCTCCCTCTCTCTCTCTCTATTTTTGCTCTCCGCCGCTTGCGCACCTCCCCTCCTCCCCATTCCCCTTCCTACACGCCCCCTTGTTATCTCGCGGGATATTGGAATCGTCTCGTCTCTTTTTCGCGAGGTGTGCTAGCCTACGTTGCGCATCTCAGGTACAGACCGCTAAAACGAGCTTCGCCTGGGGCTACAGGCTTTTTACAGCGGCATTGGGCTCTAAGTTCGCCCGTCCTTCGCCCGTCCTTCGCCCGCTCAGACGCCCAGACACCCACCAGTTACCACCCGAACCTTATTCGGCCTTCCCACCCAAAGAACCCGCCCGCCGCCTTGTTCTCTTGTTCTGGGGCTTCTCTGCGCCCAGCGCCTCTTCAGCAGCCCAGGCGTCCTGCCCACACGCCCCCCCCC
>JAMYIC010000555.1:0-11179 GCA_024112705.1 Microcera coccophila
CGTGACCTAGTTGTGCCCAAAAGACAGTCGAAGGGATACGAGATCCGATCGCCCATCTGCTTTACTAGCCAAGCTAAATTGGTTGGGTGGTACACCTCAAATCCATCCCGCGGTTTTGCCGACAGGCTCTCCAAAAACCACCGGAGGATGCGCCCTAGACAGCCATATCCATCCTTGTTATTTAGCTTCAAACTCTCCCAGCTCACGTCTACAACCTCAAGCCTCGTAGGGGTACTTACCAAGAAATCCGGCAGCTCAACGCGTCAACTAACAATGAGACACTGAACACTTGACGCTGATTGGGTTCCGGCTGTATTTTAATTTTTTCCTTTGCTCTTTTTGATACCCTTCATGACGCCTTGCTAACCCCCAATGACCACTCATAAAATGCCCTTGATGCTAGACAACGCGATGGCCGTCGACCTCAACGGCGTCGAAGACCTGTTTGGCGATGGCGTCGGTCTCTCGTTACCCGTGAGAACGCAGGGCAAGCAGCTGAACCAGAGAATGGACGATTTGAGGAGTCGGGGATGTTGCCAGTGAATCTCGCATTTCCCTTGAGACGAATCCACCACAGCTAACCGCTTGATAGGGCTGTGGCATGGTCGAGAAATGGTACCATAGCCTCGATCTCATCTGACGGCCAAAGCGTTGAGCTGCGGTATATCCAACGGCACCCAGAGAATGGGAGCTGGGACTTGAGTGAACCGACTATATGTCAGATTGTCAAGGGTTCGCCAACAATCCCATTAGTCCATTTGACCTTTTCCGCCACTACCAGCCCTGACCTTGCCGTCATTGACGCCGTGGGACGTCTAACCGTCATCAGCTTCTCAATATCTCTCAATCATCCCTACCTTCAACGAGGTTGGGATTCCGACTCTATCGACGACATGCATGCCATCGTCGGGTCGTACTGGCTTAACGTCGCCCCGGCCAATTCCCAGGTACGTGTCTTTGCTCGCCCCGAGAGGCTCGCTTCGTCTGACCCTTGTAGTCGTATAATGTCATGTACGGGCCTGCTAATAAGCATGGCAATGGCTACCAGTATGAAAGCTCCTTCATTCATGCTCACGGGCCGGCTCACCCGAACCCATCCAAGAGTGCTCTGTTTACCATCACAACTAATGGCACGCTAAAGATGTTTTGGTCTCAGAGCACCAATAGGGTAGAGGAAACTGTCATGGAGCTTGAGAGTGTTAGTTCCTCGGACGATCTGGTTACCCACGCCACCCTGGCTTCCGAGAAGAGTAAGTGATTCAAATCCAGACGTCTTTGTTCCAATACTGAGCATCACAGAGTGCCTGCTACTCGCTGTTGCTACTACGTCAAAGCAGCTGAGACTGCTCAAGCTTGATATCCAGTGGGGCACTGGAAACCAAGCTGATAAAGGCACCATGGCTCAGAACAAGAGTCTCAATCCGTCGCTTGTGGAGAAGCACCTGGCGACCACGAATTGGCTTCAGAACGGGCCAAGCGACACACGGGATGATGCATACATGGTAGAGCTCTCTCATCTCGAGGTTCTCCCCTCGCTACAGGACAACACTGGCAAGAATACGATGCCACCTATGGTCGTTACTATTAGATCGCGGGCTCCCAATGATGGGTCATTCCAGATGGCCCAGAGTATCATAGACCGATGGGAAGCGGCAGAACAGCGACAGAGCTTGCACTCTGCCTTCGAGCAACTTGGCAACCGCCGAAATAGTATCTCTTCTGAGCTGCCAAGTGTGATGCAACTACGCAAGATCGAACCAGTCATAATTGACAAGGTCATCATTGCATTCCATAGTATCAATTTTGGAAAGGTGTTGGTGTTGGCTTTCGCTGATGGTACAGTGGAATATCGGGATCGGTTCACGTTCGAGGAGCTGTATACCTCCGAGGATGCCACCAAAGTCATGAGCCTTCGCCAAATCGGATGGACTTTTTCGGACGAAGGACCTTGTAAGTATCTTGCCTTGCTTGACGAACAGTTCCTGGACCACGTGATTGACATCTAGCAAGGTCAACAGGTTGCCTTCTCCCCTACCTACTGCTCAATGGTTCAGCTGGGCGATGACGGAAAGATAAGGTGGAATAAATTGCAGTATCCCTTAGGGGATATTGGTAATTCGATGCAAGATGGTACGTCCTCATTTCTGGACCCGACAGGCGCAAAATTGACCTATGTCAGTTCACTATGCTGCCAGCGTTGCTGGCTTGGCTGTAACTGTCGCTCCCTCGATATTCTACGTCCATAATTTTGACGATGTGCTTGCTATTGTTCGACAGTACACCAAGAAACGAAGTAGGCCCAACCTTTCCCTCGCAGCGAGCGGATCTTACTCACGGGACTAGGATTTGTACAGGACTGGATCACCGAACTGATCAAGGTTCTCAAGATTCAAGTCGACTACTCAGAAGACACTCACCATGACGCGTTAGTGCGAAACGGATCCTTGCACTCCTGTCTCAGTATCATGGACGCTTTAGGGTTTCATGGAGAGCTTCAACCTCGTTCTTTTCTGGGCAAGTTTGCAATGCTGTCTCTCAACGTTCGCAATGTTGTTGTATTGGTCACCATTGCTAGCAATACACCCTTGACTGTAAGAGAGAAGTTGAGCCCTCTGGATGAACCTGGTCAGTCGTGACTGCAATAGAGATCTTCGTACGGTATACTGACATGAAGCTTCAGAGGTCGTGGAAACGCTTGCCGGTACAGCTGGATGGTGCCTGGATCTCATTGCATGGTTGATTGATTCTCTCTTCGAACTCATAAATGACGACAAGTTCATGGCGCTCTTAGTCCCGCAACGCTACAGCGAGATGCAGGCGTATCTGCATGCCAAGAACAATGTTGCGTTCCACTTCTTACTTTGCTCGTCAAGCAGAGGCTTCTTGGCTGCTGCCTGCCGTCGGCTTGGGCACCTTGAAGCTTTGAGCATCAGAGCAATTGAGTTCTATCGGAAGCAATCGGCCATGTCAGATACGTCAGGGGCTGGAAGGGCACCTCAGCTACAGCAAGCGTATCAGAGAATGCAGCAAGTCACTTCATCTGGCTTGGTAAAGGTTGGGGAATTTGAAAAGCTCCTGGCGTCTGTAGGTCATGATCTTAGGCAGGCTTATCAGGCCTTCCTTCCGAACCTTGTGATGAAGACGCAACAAAATGTACCTCAGGGGAAGCAGGTTGACATGGCAGTAAAGGCAGCGCGCGTCCAGTTCGAGCTCGCCATGTTACTCTCCGCAACACCACCATCCGCGTTCCTTCATATTGTCAACAAGTTCTTCAAGCAAGACGTCCCAGCGTTTCAGAAATCAGCAGATCCATCTCGGCTCTTCTTCGCAAACTACGACGTCCTCGAAGTCCAGGACGACAAACACAGCCTTGCCTCGAAGAGAGCGAACGGGAAGACGTATATCGATGTGTTCAACCGGCATCACGTCAAGATGGGCCCAGATCGGCAATGGAGACGGTGTACGAGATGTGCGGGAGTGATGGAGGACGTGTTTGGGAGTAGACCAGGATATACATTCGTGCTGGCCCAGCAACGGAAGTGTTCCTGTGGCGGGCATTGGGCATTGTTACCAAAGGGAAAGCTCTTGGGCAACTACCAAGCCAGGTATGGGGATAAGTAGAGTGGAAACCATGGACTAAATGGGTGACAGGTATGTTCTGTAGCTTTGGTAGAAGTGGGTAGCCCTATTTGAATAGAACTGACGACGATATTGGCGTTAGGCATTCGAGCTGAGAATTCTTCGAGTGAACAACGACCTTGGAGATAGACTACGGCAGGATATCAATGCACTGTCAGAATCACCGCACTTTAAGACGGCTCGTGCTGATGGGATGATCGTGTACGGACAAATTGGTGGGCAGAGGAGTCTTAGTATGGATATAGTTGCGTGTTCGGAATATGTGGGTTCCGTTGCGATGCCGCCAGGAACAATGGCTAGGATGCTGCCGAATGTCCGAGGCCAGTTCGAAACACCAATAGGGGCTACTCGAATCACTAGCCCTTCTGGCTATCACGAGGCAATACATTATCAAAACGCCTTGCGATATGCACGTTAAATGGTGGAGGTCAGCCGTCTCGAACGCCGACTACTTCGGCGTCTCGCGAATGGGCTCTTCGCTGCTGCAGTCAGCATGGCAATCCCAGCGTCATGTGTCCCTTTAGCGCTGAGAGTCAATCACCGGATATCAAAAGCATTGTTTTTAGCTAGCTGATGAGTGCTGACGTTTTAGAGTCTGACCAATCTCCATTCGCAATCTGGTGTTGCAAATTGATGTTTAAGCGCTGGGGCTGCTTCGGTGGAGTCTCTGCCTAGCTCTATTGGACTCTAGGGTAGCGAGACGCTACCCGCTGCAGTTCTGCTGTGACGAGCGCTTCAGTATGCTAGTCTCTATATTCGAGATCCGAGTTTTACCGACAGGTCATTGAGTTGTCGTAACAAACGCCACTCATTTTGAATTGTGACAAGCAAGGGTGCATGGCAAGGAGTCGGGAGACGTTGTGTGGGGGGTCAATCAGACGGGAGACCTGTGATGAGCTTGGGCTGTTAGCGCTTGAGGGCCAAATTGTGATGGTCGGTGACGGCAGGTGATTCGTTTTCGCCGTGTCTAGGCAATTTTACGTGAACTACGAATGTTCCGTGGAAAGCTTCCAGATGTTCGCAGAGATTCGACGACAACGGACGAGTCGGGCCTGCTCAGCTCTAGCCTCTAAAACGCCGTTCCCCAAAACGAATCGTGATCATGTTGGTCAGTATTTAGTGTTAACGGAACCGCCTAGAGCGCAATCTGCGTAGAGAGCCAAGACGCCGCTGGTTGGAGAATGGGCGGCGTCTAATCTATTTAGCTTGGGAGCACGATGAACCCCATTATGTTCGGTGGACCCTTATTTCGTTGCTGACTCAGGCTTCCTGGCGTCGCCACAGGTCTGGAAGGAGGTTAGTGAAGATGGTATCTTTCATCGACGCGACGTTATCCCCTGTGCGCGATGTAGGGGAACGTGGGATTGACGACCGGATTCCCCAAAGAAGCCTTGGACTTACCAAAGAAGAAGGACACGGGTAGCCGCTAAAGTCTGGGGTTGGTTCTCCATTGGTTGTCGCGGCAGATGGAGATGAGGGCCAAAGAAGAAGAAGAAGATGATGATGATGATGACGAGACGGAAAAGGGGTATCGAGTACGGAACGGCCGCAGACAAGATCGAAGCGCAAGCGCCGCGCCCTTTGCGATGCCTGATCGTGGAGTTAAGCCATGGCGTGCCCGCTACCAACTAAATTGCCGTGCGTCGTGCATGAAGGGGGCGCTTGAGGCGTGCGTGCCGAGACGTTGAAGAACCCAGAGTAGAGCGGGACGCCTCATGCGAACGACTGCCGGCACCGGCACCGATATTGACTCTTTGATGAGTTGTAAACTGGGCAAAGGACGAAAGGGCGGTAGGGAGACAACAGGGGGAAAGGGAAACGACCGCGTTCGCCGTTCCATTCAAATTCCATTCCAATTCCCAGCGTCCATCCAAGGGCGATCCTGCCCGTGCACCGTGTGTTTTTCGCAACCAATAAGAATATCGTGTCTATCGGGTCCCGCGCGCCAAACGCACGTCTCTGCTTCCTGCTGCATAAGATATCCCTAACACAATCATCACAGGCGGCTATCTGCAGACCATTGGCGCCTAGATCGGACCTGGTCCTAGACACCTCCAGGGCAGTCTTCTTTTTTAAAGGGTATAGAAGATCGAACGCGGGTTGCACTGCGTCCAAAGTGTTTCGAAACTTATGTGTATGCGCTCTCATTTCTTTGTCGCATGATTTCCGCCCGTTGCTTGCAGATCCTTCGTGAACGACGATCCACTAAACCGAGCATCATCCTAGGCGATCCCCCCTCGGCCTTGGCCCTCATCGACTCGTCTCAGCCGCCGACGGAGACCTTGAGAGACCACCGAGTCCGTCCGCACCGGGAGCTCTGGCACTCTCGAGGAGCCATCCACACCCATGAACAGAACGGTAGCATTGCCTCGCCCCAGTTCCCCCCTTGCTTGGCTTGAACCGTCCTCGCCCTTCAGCCCCTGGACCATGCTACAGCTGTAGCGCAATACGGACATGGTGGTGGCGCTAGTGCAGGAACCACCTCCCATCTTGGTCGTCTCGCCCGTCTAACCACTCGAACCCCTGGTTCACCAAATGCCTTCGCGCCCTCTTACTGGCCCTGTCGCTTCCTCTCATGCCCCAAAATTGGCCCTCCCCTTTTTAGCTCGCCATTTTTCCTACTGGCGCGCCGCCAGTGTACGAATTCGATAGGGCCCACGGCGATACGTACGACCGTCATCTCTAGACTCGTTCGTTCACAATCTATCCCTTCGCTTCGCTCTCTTTCACAAGTTGGCATTCGTATCCAATCTCTTCCGCTCGCCCAGCTCCCAATTCCGGCGATAAGACACTATTGCTGGCCGGGTATTGTACCACGGGAACCACACCAAATAACCCCAAATATGGAACCAGAGCTGGCCGCCGTCGCCAAACCCTCGGCGTCCGACTCTGATACAACAACCTCCACTCCCCTTCCTGCTCCAGATCCTGCTGCCTGTGTTTCGACCGAGGCACAACAGTATTCAGACAATTCTCCTACGCCATCATCGCCTTCAGGAACCTACCACCACCATCCCTCACACCCCTCTCCCAGGAGCGCCGTTGTTGCCCACGCTCGGTCCCAGACCGTCCACATCGTCTCCAAAGCTGCTTCAGCTTCCTCAAACGGTCCTCCATCTGGTCGACCTATCAAGCGGAAGCCTCTTTCATCCACGGCCTCGGCGCTTGCTATCCGGTTCTCTTCGTCCTCGAACTCGCCTGTCTACCCACCGTCTCCCCTCGACTTACCCAAACCTTCTCATCGGTTTACGAGGCCATCCTCTATCGACAGTCCGACACTGTACGAGTTCTCTCTAGACATCCGATCACGTTCGACTGCACAGTGAGTATCATACCTTCTTATCTGTGCCAACGCTTTCCTTGCGCATCTTCTTGGAGGCCCTCTCCCTTCTAGAATCGCACTGACCTGGGGCCTTTTTACTTCCCGCAGATCCCCAGACGCGACCCTGGCTTCCACTAACGTGACGACCCCTGCGTCACGAAGCATTCCAGTCGACAGCCCTACCGAAACGGAGTTCTCAGACGTCCTCTCCGACTACGGCTATGACGATATAATATCAGACTTAAATTCGGATTCCGCGCAGGACGCAGTACCTGAAGCTGTGTTGACCGATCAGGACTCTGACACGGAGAGCACACATAGGGACGGCTCTGAAAGAAACGAATCTGATCACGAAGAAGACGACAAAGGAGATCCCGATCCTACTGACGACGTGCGCTCTACTCATTCAAGCATTAATAATAATTCTAATCCAACCCCGCCCATGTTCGCTCCCAAGTCAACTCCTCCTCATCTCAAACTCGACAAAGTCGACACATCAGTTACAATAGCCGAGCCGGAAACGGATTCTTTGACAGGAGCATCCCAACAGACACACCAAAGCATCTCGCTTAACAAGCCTTTGCCTAGATCACCAAATAAATCGCCAAGTCAGACTTCACCATTTGCTGCTCTGTTTAGCTGGGCGGTTCCTTCACCGTCAGCCACCGACTTTTCGTCTATTCCGTCCCCTGTGTCGCCGTCGAGGAACGGAACGGCCAATGACACACCATATACCACGACAAGTAGCTCGTTTTTGGAAGGCTCGAAGCCCAATGCTCCTTTGTCAAACCCACTCGGATTCCTTGAATCATACTTATCAACACCATCCCCTTCAATCTCAGGAGCGGTTGCTCAAATCGAAGAGATGGAAGACGAATTGAAAGCCATCAGCGCCGAGTTGGCTTCGTCCATCCGACGTGAGATGGATCTGGAGGACCTTGTCGACAGGCTGCAAGAACAGACTAACAACCCACAAGCTCCTGGTAAGAGGTCTAGTGACTACTTTTCGGATTCGGGATACAGCTCCGCCAAGTTGAGCGAATATGACCAAAATCGTGATGAGGTAGAACGGATTCAGCGGAGATCAGAGCAAGAAAAGGCTTCTATCCGATTGGAACTGACCAACAAGCTCCAAGATGAGAGAAGTAAGCGCAAGGTTCTCGATACTCAAATAAAGGAGCTTGCAGAGAAGGCATCCCGGATTGATCTTGCGCAAATGAATAGCCTCGATGCCAGTGACCGCGTTAAGGATCTCGAGAGCACTTGCGAAGACCTGAGGAGACGACTCTCGGAAGAACGCAAGGTCAAGAATAACTTTGAGGACCTCGTCACTGCCATGAGAGGCGAGCTCCACGAAGCATGCAACGAAAGGGACAATTTGCGCGACGAGGTCGTCCCTCAACTACGAGCCCGAGTTGAGGGTTTGGAGACAGAAGCCGCCGAGTACGCTAACTTGACGTACGAGTCGACCAAAATGCAGCAAGAGCTCCAGTCCCTGATGAAGGAGAACAACACCCTACGAAACACTTCACGCTCAGGCGCATCGACGCCCCCCATCAACCGGATGTCCCGTTCCATGTCTGGTGGACTGGCGAGATCCAACTCCGTGGCGACCAGTTCTTTTAGAGGACAGAGGCCACCTGCCCTTACGCTCTCCAGGTCCAACAGCATCAAGAACCTCACGAGCCACGCGAACCTTCAGAACGAGTCTCGCGATGCTATAGCCGAGAGACTGAAGGATGTCGAGGCACAACGAGATGCCCTCCATGCCGCTCTGCGGAGCTTACTCGAGAGGCAAGAGTTTCAGAACCGAGAAAACGAGAAGAAGATAAGGGCGCTGCAAATTGAGCGAGAGCGACTGATGACCCACTCGCCTAGGAAGGCTGGCTTCGAAAAGGACATCTCTAACCTGCGGCTTGAAACTAACGTCCTCCGACGCCGAGCAGAGGACGCCCTCGAACAGAAGTGGCAGGTTGAGAAGGGTCTCGGTGGTCTCAAGATGGATCTCGATAGAGCCGAGGAAGAGATTACTCTCCTTCGCGACTTACTCAAGGAGAAGGATATCCTGATCCCCCCTTCGCTTGCACGATCTAGTGGCTCCAGCACCTCCAGTGGTTTCGTCAACCTCAATGCCCCTGTTACCTCAGAGTCACTAGAGAAGGCCTACAAAGAGCTACAAGCGGCCTACATTGAGTCTCTGGGGCGTATTAAGAAGCTCGAGCTCGGAACTGCTACAGACGAGAAGACGCAACTTGCCATGGAGCGGTTGGAGCGATCGCTCTCTGCGGCGGTTACGGAACGAAATGCCGCCAAGCAAGAGGTCGATACACTCAGGAGTCAACTGGACGATCTATCAAGCAACGAAGGCAAGAATCTCGAGACCGAACGCGCCCTTGCGGAAGAGCTCAGCGAATCAGCGCGCCGAGTTGAAGAGCTTGCTGCTCAAGTGCGACACCAGCTTTCGACCAACGCGGGGCTTCGGCAGCGACTGTCAGACACAGTTGCCCGAGGTGAGCACGATCGTAAGATCAACTCGGATCGCATTGCGGAGCTCCAGGTTCGCCTTCGGGTGATGGAGGAGCAACTTGTGGCTGCCCAGGCGGCGTGCGAAGATCGGGTAGCCCGACACGAGGAGGAGGTTACAGCTTTGCGCGAGGCTCACAACGACCAACTTCGACGAATGGACAGTGGCTATAGTCTCGGTGGCATGCGCTCCCCCAGCTTGAAATCACCGGGTCGCAAGGCTCCCCTGCTTAGCCCAGCGGCTTCTCCCCTGTTCCCTCGTTCTCCTCGACTTTCACCCGCCAAGAGCTTCGAAGATGCGACTCAAATGAAGGTGCTTCGTGAGCGGGTCACGGAACTGGAGAAGACGCTTGAAGACGTCGAGCACGAGATGCAAGATGTGGTTGCCAAGATGAGCGCTGCACAGATCGAGGTTCTTGACCTTCAGGAGCAGCGCGAAGTAGCTGTCCGCGAAACACGACGGCTGCAGAAGGTTCTCGAGCAGGAGCAGATGAAATCATTTCAGGATCGGTTCCGGTCATTAAGCGACATGTAAAGAAGTCTGAGCGAGCTCACGGTTGAGTAGCGCCTCAGAAGTGCTGAGGGGAATTGCTGCATTTAGCGAACGGAGTTACTTGAGTTCTTTTCTATTATCGCACGGTAAGGCACTCAAAGTGCAGCCGAGGGGGGCCAAGTATGGTTGCAATTTTTCAGACTATCATGTAGTCCTTGGAATGGACTGGCGCTGGGGATTTATTGGATTATTGCGTCCATTCAACTCGGGGATATGGGTTCTCGGGACGGGTTTGCAGGCAAACGCCTCATATATCGACACATACGGATCTCGTTACATATACGAAGCAAGATTTTGTGTATAATGTTTTGTGTTAGTGCCTAGTTATTTGCAATCGTGGTCAGACGAGAGGATGGATGGTATGGATAAAATGATGGATAGGGGGCTGTTGGGCTTGTAGGATAGGCATACTACGCTCGGACACCTAATAAGAGTCCACGTTGATAATATCAATGGCAGTCATCAAAAACATCATTGTTCATATTGCTTCTCCTGGCGTTCGGATAAACTACCGGTAAAATATGGCGTTGATAGGATATGGTACGATCAGGGGGCCGTGAAAGAAGACCCCGCTTAGAGAGGGAGAGTGATAGCTGGCTCCCCTATGCTATGAGGTAAAGCCATTAATCAACACTTGCATATGAAGATGATCGCCATTTTTAACTATCTAGGCTCAAGGGGCGTTAACGCAAGGCAAAATTAGGCTCACTTCTTTGCTTTTCTTTGAACCTCAAGGTGGTGCCAGTGCCGAGACGTGGCGTTCGTTCCATGATGGCGACGTCGTGGCAGATCTCCACCTCTCATTTCTGGGTCAGCAAATAGTAGCCATCACCGGGTCGTGGCGATGGGAAGGATGTCCCTGGACCGTTTCGGCAGAATCCTCCATCGGATGCGAAGCGAATCGAAGGGATGGTATTCTGGAATGAGTGCGATGAAGGCTTCGGGCCCGTTCTCCACACACATTGGCGATCCCCCTAATCGGTTTGCGGGGATAGTGGAGATATTGTGATACCGACAGCTACCGACCGATAGATTGGGGTCGGTGTAATTTTGTCTTGTCATTTCGATTATCCTCGTCGTGGTTTCAAATCCCGGACGGGAAGACAAGCCAGCCGACACGGAAAGGCAACCGGGGGGGGGGG
>JAMYIC010000555.1:11300-40642 GCA_024112705.1 Microcera coccophila
CGAGACCATCTTGCGAGCCCCCTAGCAAATCGGTACCTGAATTCAAATGGGCCACCTTCACGGACCGTCGGCCAATGAGTGCCGAGTTACTTATCAGCAGAATGACGAATGCACTGTTGCACCTCACCGACTGCTATTGGACACTTGATCAGACGCAGAACGGGAGATTCAGAGGATCAGGGAGCCGGTGATCGTCGCGGAAGAGACGGATCAGCAAGCACCTCACACGCACCTCACACGCACCTCACGCACCTCGCGTACCTCATGCGCGGCACGCCAGGACTCCCCCTAGCGCTTCTTCCGGGTTTAGACTTCGGCGCATGAAGCAAAGGGCAACTCGAGACCGGACTAGCTAGTTACCCAGGCTCGCTAGCCGTTGAGGGAAACAAACCTGGGAGGATGACGCCAGGCCAGGACCGGATCGAATCCTTCGAGATAAGATGGCGTTGCAGGCATCCCGTAAAAGACTGGATCATTGTGTCTTTCCCAATCTGCAGTTCGGTGGCTGATAGAGCTGATGATGCCGACAAGGCATCATGACCGGGCACCGAGCACCGGGCACTCACAGTTATGTCTTCTCGCGAGGTCCTTCCAAGACGTCCGTACATGGCGATGGCTTCGGGGAGGCTTTTGTGCTGGTTGCTGGTACCTTACTCGCGTGGCTTTCCCCCGGGCCCTTGTAGGTTGTCTCAAAGAAAGCCACCATTGAGACTGCAGGGAGCGGGAGGACATGGGTCATTGCGTAGCTCTTATCGGGTCAACACGTTCGGGTCTTTGTCATTGATTCGTTCGAAACCGACAAAGTCACTGACGAAGAGCAAGCTGTTTTGGGCGAGGTTGTCTCACTTACAAGCAGTCCCGCACGCATCCCCCCCGACTTCTGCTGGAAACGGCGAGAAGACGCCCATACTGAAAACAGGCGGCTTACGGATCCGTGATGCGATGCTCGGGGGACTAGAGCAGCAGCGCCCTGACTGATTGTCAGAGTCGCACGCAGCACATTCCTCAAGGCTGGGGGCGTCGGCCTGTTGTTTCAATAGATGGCGCAGCGGGGAGTGTCGCGAACACAGGAACCCCCACCGGTCGAAACGTGCCCAAAATTAGTCTATCGAAAGCTTGCTGATGACTGTACAACCGTAGCCCTGATTGTTTTGTCTTACAGCGCAGTAGAGGCTGACAATCGCCTCTTCCTCCTGCAAGCCCGCCGCCCCCCGTCATCCCAGTTGAGGTCCAGCGCCACAGGTCGCCTTGGGGAAGCCTCGAAAGATTAGCTCCAATCGTCCCCCCCCCTTCCCCCGGTCGCCTATTCCAGCGTGCTGTCCTAGCGGTAGATAACTCTGGGCAGGCCGACAACTCTTCCTCTTGCTCTCCTCACACATCTGCTTTTCTCTTCATTTCCCTCGATCTTCTCTTTTCGTCTCCTCTTTTTTTTTGTGCCGAAAAACCATTGCACCCCTAAATTACCAGCCGTAGCTGATTGACCGTCCTCGTCTGCGTCGTTTTGTCCGGCAGCGTGTCGAGAGTGACCGAGAAACGAGGCGATTCCCCACCAGCTACAGCATCTATCTGCCTTGCCTGCTTCGTACTATCTACGGTATTCAACCCTCTACCGATATACGGACCCTCGAAGCCCGCCATGGCAACAGGCGACGGTCAAAATGGCCGTGACTACGCATTGCTGGTGCCTTACAATGGCACTGGCGACGCAGGAGGTGACTCCCTCCAGATGGACTTGAACGTCTGGTACGAGGTGAGTTACCGCTCAAACTCCTACCCTCGAGCATCGTCTTGCTTGTGGGTCCTGGAGCGCCCGCACGCTGACTCTTTACGCCCGCAGGCCGGTGACATCGGATGGACTCTGACGGCCACGGCCTTGGTCTTGCTCATGATCCCTGGTGTGGGGTGAGTTTTACTGTTGTACATTTCGTACATTCTTTTCCTTTCCTACTTCCTCTGCATCATGTTTCAGGAGTTTGAGGATCGTAGCTGAAGGGTAGAGCCTCATCGACTAACATGCCGCAACAGCTTCTTCTACTCTGGATTGGCGCGTCGGAAGTCGGCCCTCTCGCTGATATGGCTCTCTGTTATGAGCGTCGCCGTGACATGTTTCCAATGGTTCTTCTGGGGATTCTCATTGACCTTCTCCCACTCCTCTGGGAGCTTCATCGGTGATTTGTCCAACTTTGGCTTTCGCGATGTTCTCGCTCGTCCGTCCGTTGGTTCCCCAACGGTTCCGGACCTGCTCTTTGCCGTCTACCAGGGCATGTTCTCCGCCATCACCGTCGCCCTGGCCACTGGCGCAGTCGCCGAGCGAGGCCGAATGCTCCCCTGTGTGGTTTTCATGTTTATCTGGGCAACCGTTGTCTACGACCCGATCGCGTGTTGGACCTGGAACCTGTCTGGATGGTCAAACAAGATGGGCGTTCTCGACTTCGCTGGCGGCACCCCTGTGCACATTGCGTCGGGCAGCGCGGCCCTGGCGTATTCCATGATGTTGGGCAAGCGACGCGGGCACGGCACTCACGAGTTGAACTACCGGCCTCACAACGTCACCCACATCGTCATCGGAACAGTTTTCCTTTGGGTGGGCTGGTTCGGCTTCAACGCTGGCTCAGCCCTCTCCGCCAACCTGCGTGCAGTCATGGCGGCCGTCGTAACGAACTTGGCTGCTTGCGTGGGCGGAATGACCTGGTGCATTTTAGATTACCGACTGGAGAGGAAGTTTTCGACGGTTGGGTTCTGCTCTGGCGTGGTTGCTGGTCTGGTGTCTATTACCCCTGGCTCAGGTGAGTTTGGGAAAGAGGAGAGGCAATGACACATGGAAGGATCACATCTGACATTGACGTTTAGGCTACGTCCCTCCTTGGTCCGCCGTCATTTTTGGCGTCTTGGGAGCCGCATTTTCCAACTATGCCACGAAGATCAAGTTCCTCCTCCGAATCGACGATGCCCTCGACATTTTCGCCGTGCACGCCGTCGGTGGTCTGGTAGGCAACATTTGCACCGCATTCTTCGCCAGCAAATCCATCGCAGCCCTCGACGGCGTTACACGTATCAATGGCGGCTGGGTGAATCAACACTGGGAGCAGATGGGATTTCAGCTCGCTGATTCATTCGCCGGTGGTCTCTACTCTTTCTCCATGACCTGCTTGATTCTCTTCATCCTGAACATGATTCCTGGTCTGAGGCTTCGTGCTACCGAGAACGCTGAGATTCTCGGCGTTGACGATGCTGAGATTGGCGAGTTCGCCTACGACTACGTTGAGCTGACGAGGGAGGTGCTGAATGATGTTGAGAATGAAGGGACGAGTCGATACTCGGGTGAACCGGGAGCTTTCCACCCCTTCGAGAAGAACGGTATTCCCCTGATGGATGCAAGGATGTTTGGTGCTCAGCCACCGCCGGTGGGATCACCAATGGGGTTTGCGCATTAAGCCATCGCTTTACACACTTTCCTTCGCCTGAGAGGCCGACGACGGCAGGCAGGGATCCTGGATCTTACAGACGACAAAAGGCAACGCCGCAATTTTGCACTCACGTAAGGCGTACTCATTTCTTGAATAGTGATACCCGAATTTTTTTATTGTATTATAGGGGGCATATTGGATGTCTTGTAGGATATCTGGATCTGTTGGATATGCCTGTTCATCAACGGTTTTAAGCTGACTGTAGAGCTCAGATTTCGACTTTTTTCTTGCCTAGAGCAGTCTGAAGATTGGTGTTAGCCTGCTGAATCCTGTTTGAATTGATCTGGACCCTTTAATTTCTCCGGTTCCTCTACTTTGTGGGTTTGAGGTGCGTGGAGGCGAGGCGAGGTGAGGTGTTAAAGCGCGCTCACGATGAGCGCTAGGGAAGCTGGTGCGCCTTCGCCTGATGGCTTCTTCAGTGGAAGCATCCATTCTTAGCGCTGTAGCCTGGCCAATTTTTAGCGCTCTGATGACTTGCACCAATGGATGACGCTCTTAGAATTGCACTCAATGTTTCGACCTAGCTTGTTACACAGGCAGCAGCCACCTATTCTCGTAAAATCATCTCAGCGATTTGCTTTCATTGTGGTCACAATATCCTTCTACGGACCTCACCTCTATTAAGCCTATAAATAGATATATAAGGAGAACATGGCGTGAATCTCAGCTCCGACGACCGGCTGTTCACAATGGATTCTATAGAGGCAAAATTGGCATTTTTCAGTCGACTTAAGCCAATCTACCTGGATGAGGATTTCGATACTGTAGAGCGAAGGGGGAGAAGACGGAGCCGCGCTTTCTTCAAACTCCGACCCAAGATCGAACAATCACTTGCAACTACGACTGTGCCTACACCCTCTCTTTCAGCCTCCAAGCTTCAGGCTAGTCATCATGCTGCACATAAGTCCTTGGCTGAAGCTGCTCGCCAGGACGCGAATTTAAGCCCGAAGAGGGTTGTCTCGGCTCCAATACACCTGCATCACGCTCGCACTCAGATCATCAAGGGAACACCGGTTTCCGCCTTCGCCCAGGGAGGAAGACTCGATGCGTCAACTAACGCCGGAGACCCTGAAATCATCATTGTGGACGACACGCCAATTCCCGGGACGGCACGGCCTGGGCCAAGGGGTTTGGCAAGAAGCAAGACGACTCCCATGCTTCCATCGAAAAGGCTTTTGGGGGTAACCCAGGAAGATTCTCCTTCTCCGAGTGTCACCATGAAACGAAGGAAACGAGAACAGACGGTAAAGTGTCGCCCAGAGGAGGAGCAGCTGTTCAACGGATTTGCCTTCTTTTACGTCCCTGATAACGATATTGCGCCTGCGAGGCGAATACGGATCACAAAAGCGAGAGAGTATGGTGCTACGTGGACTAGGACACCCATCAACGCAACTCATATCGTGGTTGACAAGAGTATCGAATATAAGGATTTCGGAAGCGTCCTCGCAAATACAAACAAAGAGTCGCCTCCAAAAGTGGTCAATGAGGACTACCCAATCGATTGTATTCAATTCAAGGCACTTCTACAACATAAGCAGAAGAAGTATCTGCTTGCGGGTCAGCCGGTCCCTGAAGAGCCAGAGGCATTGGTAATGGCTACATCTGGCTCAGAAGAGTCTGCTCAGTCCTTGCAGCCCAAGCATCCACCCCACAACCCAAAGAGATGGGATTATGCTCCTCCTGCTGGCACGCCATCCAGGAGCGAAGAGTCATCTCAGCCAAGTCGGATTTCTGGTACGCCAACTGCAACTGATTCTCATCCAACTATACTCGACTTGGGCCCGTTTATCACGTCGATATGCGAGGGATCAGACGAAGACGAGGAGGTTGCAGATGGGCCAAACGACAAACCTCCAACTGAGGAAATACACGTGACCAAAAGTATGGATAATAGCGACGAGTGTAGAAAAGAAGGATGGGAGAGTCATATGCACAATGATACAGTCGATGAGCTTTCGGAATACATTTCGATGATGCTTAGGTATAAGGACCTTCCTCTCGATATTGACGAAGATGAAGCACATTCGGTTGTGGATCTAACTGAGACTACGCCAGACGTCAATGGAGGATCTGGTTCTGAAGATGAGAGTGTCAAAAAAAGGAAGTTGGTCGGGAAGAGGACTCGATCAAGGCGTAAAGATATGAGTTTCGCGGACCATTTTGCCTGCAACTCGGCCGAGGCGAAGAACACCAACGCGGAGAATCCCAACGCCCGAACCATTGAGGTGCTGCAACGCATGGCTGACTATTATGACCAAGTTGATGACCGTTGGCGGACGACAGCATACCGAAAAGCCATCAATACATTAAAAAGACAGAAAACCAAGATCACCACGGAAGCAGAGGCATTTCAGCTCCCAAATATTGGTCAACGTTTAGCCCAAAAGATTGAAGAGATTTTTACCACAAACAAGCTGCAGCGCCTCCAATACGCACAAGACGAACCAATGAACAAAACCCTCCAGCTGTTTCTACGGATCTACGGCGTGGGACTTTCCCAAGCGCAGCAATGGCATGCTCAGGGATTTAGGACTCTGAACGATCTCAAAGAGAAGGCAAAGCTGACACAAAATCAATTGGTCGGAATTAATCACTACGATGACTTGGGCACTCGAATACCTCGCCGCGAGGTTGAGGCTCTCGGCGCAGTGGTGCGAAAGGCCGGTGAGAAAATCGACTCTGAGGTGAACTTGATTATTGGAGGAAGCTATCGAAGAGGAGCAGAGACCTCGGGCGACATTGACTTCATCGTCACTAAGTCGAATACTGAATCGTCAGGAGAACTAAAGCCGTTCCTCGATACCCTTGTCCAAAGACTTGAAGCGCAAGGCTTCCTTGTCGCCAGGCTTGCCTCGTCCAGAAGCGCCAACGACGGTAGCAAATGGCACGGCTGCTGCATACTCCCCAAGATCAAAGGTTTCAACGACGACGACACCTACCGACCGGTCTGGAGACGCATCGACTTTCTGCTAGTGCCTGAGGCAGAGATCGGCGCCGCATTGATCTACTTCACGGGCAACGACATCTTTAATCGCAGCATTCGGCTGCTGGCATCTAAGAAAGGAATGAGGCTAAACCAACGTGGGCTCTACAGGGATGTCATGAGGGGACCACAGCGGGTCAAGTTGACTGAAGGGGAGCTGGTGGAGGGACGGGACGAGAGGAGGATCTTTGAGATTCTGGGGGTGAAGTGGAGGGAGCCTCATGAGAGATGGTGTTGACGGTCGGGTTGATTTATGAATTCCTTCAACTTCATAGCGAGGAGTTGAATACGCCTAGTCACGAGCTGGATGGGTTCAGAATTTTACAACAAATATCAATCAAGTTACCATTCACACCCCTCTGACTCCATCCAGCTTTGCCAACTCGAACACCGTCCCGCTCCATCAACGTTTCATCACATGCCAACCGTTTCTCCTTATCCAAACCCGTGATGCTGCGTCATCGGCCCGTGGCGGGGCCGGCGGCCGAAACTGCCAACACCAGCCGAGGCTAGAAACGTGTGACAGCCTTCATCTTCAGAGGTCATGTCTCTCAATCCCAAACAACAGCCAGCCAGCCTTAAAACTGTAAAAAGAAAATATATTACTGCCCCACAGACATTGATATCTGCGTCTTGCATCTTGCTGTCTTTTGAAGTCTTTCTTCAATCTCCGGCGCACTGACGTTTCCGATGAGGTAATCTTTGCTGTACGGTCCTTTCCTTCCATCAGGTCCGCTTTGCGACGCGGACGTGTCTCTGCGATCCTCTTCCTCACTATTCCTTCTCTCGACACGTCGGGTTAAGACACAATGGCGTCGTCGTCGTCGTCGTCGTCTCTCGAAGTGATCAAGGTACGCCTACAGCGAGGACCGAACAATCTGGGAGACGTTACGCTAACGGGAGCCCTGCAGAATGTGCTGGAGCAGATTGTCCGAGACCCGCGATACCACGATGCCTTGTCCCTTATCAAGACGGCGCGCAATGGCGCAGTATACGGGTCCAAGGTGCGGTTTCCGCACGCGCTGGTCATGATCTTTCTCTTTCGGTCCGGGACGTAAGTTTGCCTTCCTTATGACCGCCATCTCCACGTTGAGGTCGCTCACGCGTGGGCTTCACATAGGTTTCGAGAGAAAGCTTCGCTGGTCCTCCGCGCGACAAGACATCATGCCAGTAACCTGGCGAGGTTCGCCGTCATATACAAGCTCACCATGCTTGCGCTGAAGCATTTCGGTGCCAATCCGGGCAAAGAGGGTACGTCCGACGCATACGGCAATTCCTTCTCCTTTCATGCTTACAGTCTCAATCACAGGCAAATTCGATTCCTTCGTCGGTGGCCTTGTCGGTGGCTACTTCGTTTTCGGGGGCCGCTCCAAGCGTTCCGGCAAGATTTCGTCCGTCAACCAACAGATCGTCATCTACGTCTTCGCCCGCGTCGTTCTCGCCCTTGCCCGCATCGCCGTCAAGCCCGGTCACGGCTTCCCAGTGGTCTCCTCCGAACCCCTCCACTCCAAAATCAACTACTATGCCTGGCCAGCCTTCGCATCACTGTCGTGGGCTATGGTCATGTTGGTTTTCCGCTATCACCCCGAGGAGCTACAGTCGAGTCTGAGGAGCAGCATGACGTACATTTATAAGGATTGTAACAGTTTTGATTCGCTCCGGACGCTGGTTTGGCATAACAAATAGATGCAATTGGGGTGGGCTTCGGCGTTGGGTGTGATCTGGGTTGGCTACATTGCATGAGTTACGCATATCATCGGGCGTGTTGAGGACTGCCCATCTGGCATTAGTTCTGGGCTGAGACTAAGGTATACACTATGAGGAATGCTACTACCATTTCTACAGACAATGCTCCCTGGCTTGGTCCGCGAAGCACGGCCATCCAGGCTCGTGTCTTATCAGGTTCCCCTTAGGCACATCAGCCATCCAATTCTCCAGTTTCGACTGTATAAAACGTTCCTCAAGGGTCACTTTCAACGAACCTGCCCACCGCGCTACACGATTGCTCTATATCGCAAGAAGGATCCCTTTGTCTGAGTTTGGACTGTCGATAGAAGCCTGGTTCGCCATGGCGACATGCACATTCAGGTTGATCCAGACGCCCCTTTCGCCGGCCAAAAGGTTATCCATGTGAATGAGGCAACGCTCTGAAGCCTTGAGATTACGTTCGACAAGACTGGCGTCGATGCTTCTGAACTGTAGCGCTGGCTCAGTAGAGAAGGGTGCGGAGTCGAAGGCAACTATGCCACCCCAGCGTGAACGGATTGGGATGGGAGAGTGTGTCAGGGCTGCGGAGTGAGACGTCGAGGAGTAGAACCAAGGCCAAGAGGACGAGGCAGGTCGATGGCCTTCGGCTTCGCGAAGAAACTAAACGTTGGATAGGTTGGCTAATGGAACAGGCGACCGCGAATTCGCCGTGGTTGGTGTCAAGCAAGGAGGCGATGTCCTGGGTATTGAAGTTCACATCATTCTCAAGTCACAGGATTATGTCAATGGCCTTGCATTTTCTGGACATCATCTTGAGGGGCTCCAAAGTCCTGTTCCTTGCCTCGATGGCCATGGAGATGTCAGCCTCGGAATCTTCAGCACGATCCCGAGAGCCCTTGCCCCAACGACCATCAAGAGTACCCAGCTTAAAGGTACTGCCCACGCCACGCTCATCCAGCCGACCTTTCAACGCCAACAATTCGACATTTGCGCCATCGCTCGAACCGCAATTTGCAACCGAAACATAAGCGTCCACGGGCTAGAAGCTGTCAACGAGCTGCAAAAGAGCGTCTCTCCAGGACATTGCCAGTGCGGGTGCTGCGATATGGTGGGCTGAGGCGATGAGGACGGATCGGTTGGAAGTGCTGCCGTAGGGGTAGGGGTTCGAAAGGGCTCGGATGGTCGCTGGTGAGGCTTGAAGTGCGATAAGGAGGGTATCAATGAGTCGAGTTGGTATTGCCAAGAGGAGGAGGAGATACCTGGAGACTCACTTGACCCTGGAGATGACGTGAAGGTTCGGCAGCATGGTTCGTGGGCCTCAGGATTGATATACAGGTGAAGATGATACAAGTTTAGATACTCTAGCTGAGGCAAGATTCAGATGCCTGCCTTCTATCACGAATACTCGAAGAATATGTATGCATTGCCCTTTTTTCTAGCTAACGATGGGCTATTGTCACAACGTAACTCCTCGGCGTCTACCTTCCACCCCGGTGCGCGTTTAACTGCTCTGATATGCCTCGCAATGCCTGGCAGCGTATGGGATATAGAACTATTGCCTTACTCTTCCCCATGTACTTCAACAAGTGCCTGCAGGGATAAACCCATTGGTATCCAGGCCACCAGAGCACTACACTGGTCCCACAGCTAGAGAGACTACTGTACCCTCTCAAACGTTTAGGTTAAGGCCCACGCAGGCCGCCAAGCTGTGGGGGGCTCCAGCTAAATCCCCCAAGCTACCCCGCTAACGTAGAGCTGCCCCTCCCCTAAATCTATCAGCGCTTTCCGCACAGCACTAACTCACCTAACAAACTTCACGTTCCCGCAATCAGCCCTCCATCCGCCGTATCAAATCTCCCAATATGGCGCCCAGCACCAAAGTCGCCGAGGCACTTGTCGCTGCTGAGTCTATCTCGGGAGACCAAGCACCCAAGTACGAAGCCATACTTGCCGACATCAAGTCTCTCTCCTCGCCGTCCACCGCCACCGACGACCTCAATGCCATTCTCGATTCCTTCTTTAAACAAGCCCTGGGCGTCGTGTCCACGCGATCGTTTCTCAACACCTTCATCGAAACCCTCAAGCAGCTAAAAAATGCGGACATGTTGATTGAAGTTGGATCCCGTACCTTGGGGGTGCTGACCTCGCAACCCTCGTCCTTCGTCGACGCCGGAGCCACGCTTAGAGAGCTCATTGCCGCTGCCCACGAAGAGAACGAGGATTTCCGTGACGCGGCTAGAGTTTTGGCCGAGATCCCGCTGGATAGCTCGCAGCGTAAGGTTACCGACGAAGAGAAAGCGGGGACATGGGTTCGTATCGTTCGGAACTACCTTGAGGTGGATGACTCTACATCGGCCGACGTCTACATCAACAAGCTCAAGAACATCATGCACACGATTTCAAACCCGGACCTGAACCTGCATTTCAAGCTCTCGCAAGCTCGGATCTTGGATGCCAAGCGGGACTTCTTGTCTGCCTCACAGAGATATCACGAGATCAGCTTCTCGCCGGCTATCGCCGAGGAAGAGCGGTTACACACGCTTAGCATGGCTATCAAGTGTGCTGTGCTGGCGCCCGCGGGTCCCATGAGAAGTCGAACTTTGGGACGGCTCTACAAGGACGAACGAGCCGTACAGCTAGACGAATTTGGTATCCTGGAGAAGATGTTCTTTGATCGACTTCTGTCACAATCAGAGGTTGACAAGTTCGCCAAAGAGCTGCAGCCGCATCAACTTGCTAAGACCGCCGATGGCTCTACAGTCCTCGCCAAAGCCGTGGTGGAGCATAATCTGTTAGGAGCATCTCGTCTCTACAACAATATTCACTTTGACGCTCTGGGAGCGCTCTTAGGTTTGGATGCTGATAAGGCAGAGGAGACGACGGCGAGGATGATCGAGCAGGGGCGGTTGGTCGGCCGCATGGATCAGCTTGAGAACATTGTTTGGTTTGAGCACCGGGAAGCTTCTGGGGTGAAGGGTAGTGGGCGAGCAGAGGTCATCGTAGGGAAAGAAATGCGGACGTGGGATGCAAATGTCGAAAGCCTTGCTGAGGAGGTGGAGAACGTCACTAATGCATTGCAGAAGGAGTTTTCTGTGAGAGTTTTGCTTCAACACATCGTAACAAGATATGGCGCTAACCTGATCTGCAGGACTTCGTTGCTGCGAATCTTGTTGTATAAAAGCATCCATCGCATGGCGTTCAGGTGAACAAGTATCCAGGGTCTTATTCCAGGACATCCTATGGCACTGGGTTCTTTAGGACCTTTAGATGGTATCATGAAGCGGCAAATTCCGACAATCAATCCAAATCACTCTTTCTGATCACCACATACCCCTCACTGAGGTTCCTTGGGTTGCCAGTCTCTTCATCGAAGGACAGGCTGTCCTTGGGTGGCAAAGCCACGTGGCTACCGGTTTCCAACTTTGACGTTTCCAGCTCTTGTTCCCGCTTCAAAATGTGAGTGAGACCCTCAGCAATATGTTCACCCATCCAGTCGTACCCGGCACTCGTCAGGTGCAGGCCATCGTCCCAGTACTTGGCACGGTCCTCTTGCGTCAGGGAATGATAGGGAATGTGAGACTCGAGATCAAAGAAGTAGCTGTTATGAGGTCAGTTATCAATGCCACAGGGAGCTCAGGGCTAGTCCTTGTCACTCGTTGGGAAGTGGTCGAGGGGGCGTACTAGTTTGGTGACTGATGGGTCATGATAGACAGGTTGATTTCGTCCCTTCTTTGGACAACAAAATCTGGCCTCGCTCTGCTCTCTGGGATTGTGAGAGCTAGAACTTTGCTGCCTTTTGACAGGGGAACGTCCCATGTCTTCTGGAGAGCCTCATATATCTGAGCGCTTGGCAAGGCGTAGGCGAGGTCACTAATACAAGACATTCGGGTTAGGTTTAGATCATGACACCCTTAAAGATTTGCCGTTGGCATGAAATGACTGACTTGGTCCCGCCAAGAACGATGGCCCAATCAAATAACCTCTTCGTACCTATCACCAATGTGAGCTGTTGTTTAAGGTGATGAATCCTGTAGTTAAGTTGCTCGCAAGAGTCATTTTCCCTTCTCGGCAAATGTTGGAAGTCACTTACACTCGCTCCTCATTCGATCCTCGAAGTGTCCGAAACTGACCAAGTCCCCGGGCTTGCCATTGGTGACAACCTCAATATCGATGTGCGGAAACGCTGCCTGAAGCTTCGCCTCCAGCCTGCCCGAGTACGGGTGTGGATAACCTCTGTTGTAGCCAGATGTCAGAGAATCTCCAAAGCAGAGTACGCGGAGCGACTTATGGGCCATAATTCCCATAATTTTTCGAAAACAACCGAAAAGAGTACGAGGTGAGAGTATGCGAGTATCAGGACAGTCGAGAGGTTGGGCGGAGGAATAGTACCCGGGAGATGTCCAGATATAGCTCTTTTGCACCGGGTGGGTCTCCCGTGTTGTGTGTAAGCATTGGGTCGGGGGACTGCCCGCTTTAAACAAATCGAGTTGGGTTATGGCATTGGTTGTCAATTGCGGACCTTCGGACCTATCCTAAGAGTTACCTGTCATGGCTTTGAGCGATGTCCTTCTGCCAACCACTTTGGATCATAAACATGGGAGCAAGCGATGAGGTGGGATTGAGGTGTGCTGCGGGTATTTGCTGCGTGTAAATGAGCTGGAAAATGTATAGAGGACGATGAGCTGAGGGGGAACGACAACAGGGATCGTCAGACAAATGCATGCATGATACCTGTCTCAACTGATAAAATGAGACAGTCTTTTCTACCAAGGTATGTTACGACATGGCAATCACAAATTTCTCAACATGACGGTGAATCCGTACAACGTGTTGCAGCAATTAGATTACCTTTCACCGAGATGGTCGGAAAGAGTCGCGTATCTGGGCAACGACGATAGTACTGGCCTAACTTTTTGACTCAGATATTATATTAAATTAACAGCGTAATCTATTAACTGGTGAGATGGCCGAGTTGGTTATGGCGTCAGGTTAAGGTTACCTTAATGTCTTAAGATTCCTGATGGAGCAATCCTCCTGGGTTCGAATCCCAGTCTCATCAATCATTTTTTTGGTGATTTGCGTTGTAAAATTGATAAACCCAATGGTGTGGGATCCATCTTTTTTCTGAAATGGGCCATGAAATCATAATCAAGAGATGCTGTATTGAATACTAGCTTCCTAAAGGCGGGATAGGTTGGTTGAGACTTGATGGAATTCTATTACTTTGTAGACTATCCTGAACTTGTTTTCTCTAAGAAACTCTTGCTTAGGTGCCGACATCCACAAACAAAGGATATTTGACAAGATTATCCGATAAGTTCTGATAAAGGCGGCCTAACCTCTGGACCCGTGAACTTACTACTTATTAACAAGCTTGGTGATCTCGGTTGATTTTTTTATATGACCTATTATGTGCTACGAGGACGTTTAGCTACTACACATCCGCTTAACAAAAGTAGTTGTACACTGAATGAGTGTCCATAGACAGACTCGAGAAGTTACGCCCGTACGAACTACTGAGTTCGCTGTACTAGGTTGTTGAAGTTCACAAGCTCAGACCTTCTAAGGCTGAAGTCAATGTGGTCCCTGGTCTGATTCATAAGGTACCTCATCTGCCCCGCCCCCTCCTATCACAAAGTACCGACGACGCAATACCCCGCCAAACTTTTTTCCTCTTCTCGCCGGCGTCGAAACAATTTGCTTCATTTCTCTTCCTGCACCTCCGAGCAATCTACTCTTCGAAATGACCTCACAGCAGAAGATCGCCATCGTCTCGGTCTACGATAAGACCGGTCTGTTGGACTT
Source organism: Microcera coccophila (assembly GCA_024112705.1). Taxonomy (NCBI): domain Eukaryota; kingdom Fungi; phylum Ascomycota; class Sordariomycetes; order Hypocreales; family Nectriaceae; genus Microcera; species Microcera coccophila. The sequence continues at coordinate 25,263 of JAMYIC010000555.1, forward strand.
GGCTAAAGGCCTTGTCCAGCAGAATGTTCGCATCCTCGCCTCAGGTGGCACCTCCAAGATGATCCGCGAGTCCGGTTTCCCTGTCGAGTATGTTTGACCACCCTACCCACTAAGAGATACAGAGAGACAGCCTAATACTGACCAATTACTCTTTAGGGATGTCTCTGCCATCACCAAGGCTCCTGAGATGCTTGCCGGCCGAGTCAAGACCCTCCACCCCGCCGTCCACGCCGGTATTCTGGCCCGCAACCTCGCCTCTGATGAGAAGGATCTTGCTGAGCAGAACATCAACAAGGTCGACTACGTCATCTGTAACTTGTACCCTTTCAAGGACACCGTGGCCAAGATCAACGTCAGCATCCCGGAGGCCGTTGAAGAAATCGACATCGGTGGTGTTACCCTCATCCGTGCCGCCGCCAAGAACCACAAGCGTGTCACAATCCTCAGTGATCCCAATGACTACGCCGGCTTCTTGGGTGAGCTCGAGAAGGGCGAGATCTCTGAGGCTAGCCGCAATCGCTATGCCCTCAAGGCCTTCGAGCACACTGCCGACTACGATGCTGCGATCTCCCACTTCTTCAGGAAAGAATACGCTGGCAATGGTGATCAGTACATGGGTCTCCGATATGGTGCCAACCCCCACCAGAAGCCTGCCGCCGCCTACACGACCGAGGGTAAGCTGCCTTTCAAGGTTCTTTGCGGCTCTCCCGGCTACATCAACCTGCTTGACTCCCTCAATGCCTGGCCTCTGGTCAAGGAGCTCAAGCAGGCTCTCGGCAAGCCTGCCGCTGCCAGCTTCAAGCACGTCTCGCCCGCCGGTGCCGCCATTGGCCTGCCTCTCACCGAGGATGAGCAAAAGGTTTACTTTGTTAACGATATCGAGGGCATTGGGACCTCGGGCCTTGCTCAGGCTTACGCTCGTGCCCGAGGCGCCGATCGTATGAGCAGCTTTGGTGACGTTATCGCTCTCAGTGATGTTGTAGACGTTCCGACTGCAAGGATCATCTCCAAGGAGGTTTCAGACGGTGTTATTGCTCCTGGATACGAGCCTGATGCCCTTGAAATCCTCAAGAAGAAGAAGGGTGGTCGTTATCTGGTGCTCGAGATCGACCCAGAGTACAAGCCCCCTTCCACCGAAACCCGAAGCGTCTACGGCATCAACCTCCAGCAGCACCGCAACGATGTTGAGATTTCTCCCAAGCACTTCAGCACCATCATCACCCCCAAGGATGCTGGCGCCCTCCCCGAGACAGCCGCTCGTGACCTTACCGTCGCCACCATCACCCTCAAGTACACCCAGAGCAATTCCGTTTGCTACGCTGTTAACGGCCAGGTTGTCGGTCTTGGCGCTGGTCAGCAGTCTCGAATCCACTGCACTCGCCTCGCTGGCGACAAAGCTGATAACTGGTGGATGCGATTCCATGCGCGCGTGCTTGGTATTAAGTGGAAGAAGGGCACCAAGCGACCCGACAAGAGCAACGCGATCGACTTGCTTGTCAGTGGGCAGCTTCCCAAGGATGGAGCTGAGCGAGAAGCTTTCGAGGCTGTCTTCGAGGAGGTCCCTCCTGCCTTTACTGCCGAGGAGCGTAATGCTTGGATGAAGGAGCTCAAGGATGTCTGTGTCTCTAGTGACGCTTTCGTAAGTTACTGAATTTCGCAATACCTTAATGCCCTTGCTAATGATGACACAGTTCCCCTTTATCGATAACGTTTTCCGAGTGGCCCGCTCAGGCGCCAAGTACGTCGCTGCTCCCGGCGGGAGCCAGAACGATGGTGCTGTCTTCGAGACTGCGGAGAAGCTCGGCATCACGTTCGTCGAACAGAACATCCGTCTCTTCCACCATTAAACGCCTTCCGGCGCAGTGAATCGTTTTAGTGTTTTAAGAAGGGGGGGAGGGAAGATGATTGATAGAAGACCGTACCTAAAAGGGTGATGCAGGAGAAGATGTAATCTCGGCATTGTAAGGGAACTGTATTTATGATAGAATTAACGGTGCGAGAGGGACACTCACTTCAACGTGATGATGATAATGAACCATGGTGGCTTTTTGAAAAGACCCCTTGATGTCTATGCGTAGTTACTAAAGCAAGTATGAAGATCTCTCAATGCATTCCTTTCTGGATATGTATCCCCGACCTGAGCAAGCCAAACCAATCATGATATTCAGTATACACCTTCAGTACATTACGCCTTCTCAATCTTCAATATCGTCGTCACTCAGAACCAGCTTCTGCGCCAACATGCCTGTCACGCCGGCGGCCTTGATCCCACCCCTTCTTTTGCACGGACTCATCTCTTCAGAAGGCTTATCAGTGGCCCACGTTTCCCCTGATTCGGGATCCTCCTCTGCATCGGACTCGTCGTTTGGCGCGGCGATGCCTCTAAAAGAAACGACCTTTTCTAGATCACGTAGTGAGAAGACGGAGTTCTTCTTCTGGGCGCGGGCGATGTGCGCCATGTATGGGAGACGCTCGATGATCATCTCGCGACGGGCGGCGCTTCCCAGCGAGAGAAGAGGGGCACGATCTTCGGTATCGGTCTGAGGCTTGGGTATAGTTGTGGCACGGCGATGTTGTTGGCGTTGCATCCAGGAGGTAGAGTCGTTTGGCTGTTGAAGACGACGAAATGCGGTGGCTCCGTCGGTTAAGTTCTTTGTAGACATAGTCCCTTCGCCTTTAAGCAACTTGGAAGACCAAATGTCGACAAGACCTTCTAACTCCTCCTTTGTACGCCACAATTTCAAACTTGTAGGGTAAAACATCTTGAATGTATCACTGCCCTTGGCCATGGTAGTAGTCTTACGCTTTACGGGGTTGGGTAGCGAGAAGAGCATTCCGCGAACCGCGGCTTGGAAAGCCATCTCATCCTGCCGGAAGTGATGGCTACCAGAGTCTTGGTTAGTGAAGCCGCCTCGGCCACCGAAGAATATGTCACGAGAGGGGTTGAGGAGGTCGCTTTGTGAGAGATACTCGATACATTCGTTGACGTAGTCCATGGACGTTGATAGGTCCATCGGGTCAGAGCTCTCGCAGGAGGGTAGATAATTTTCGTGGAGGGCGGATATAAAGGTCTGTGTGTCTGTGCCGATCTCGTCGATGAGGGTATCGACGGAGACTTGCGAAAGTTTCGGTCTCGAGTGTCGTAAGATAAAGCCCGGTAGCCTCTCTACCGCGTCTAGGCGAGGCGTTTCGTCTCTCTTGTTGTAAACCACCTTTCCCACTGCATGAAAGATGCCGAGACTTGCTTCTCGTTGAGATATTAGTTCAAGACTGTCTTTCTCTCCTTGCGTGAGCCCAATACCGTCCTTCACTGCCTTCTTTTGCTTCGTGAAGGCCACCCTGGCACCCCAATCCGCCTGCTGGTCGCCTTTTAGACAGAGAAACTCTAGGGATGAAATTGCGTTCCGAATGTCACCAATTTCGCCTAAGCGTTTAAGCACTATCGGACCTGGAGTTTTCTTTCTGCCGGACTTCCTGGCCTCTTTCACAACGATAAGCTCGAGCGCTTTTGCCAACAGTGAAGGGGCAATGACGTTGAACTCGATGAGCCCGACGCCGGGATGACGAAGAATTTCAGGTCCAAGTAACCTGTGAGCTGTGAAGCTGTCTGCTGACGCGGACGTTGTTGTCAAAAGGGTCTCTGAGATGACCACTATGATTGGGATAATGGGTCCTCTTTGTGGTTGTTGGAATGCCGACCGGGACGGAATGTTTGTAGCAAGATAGTGTAGAATTGCATGTCGGAAAGCGGATAACGCCGAAGATGACCTTTGGAAGGTGTTCGGAAACTCCTCGATGAGCATGATACGCTTGGCTTGGTCCTTTGCAGCCGAAGACGTGTTACCTACGGATGCCAGTGTAGGGCTATCCATATCTAAAGCACCAAACTTGCCTCCTCTCCCGAGGAACTCCTCAAACTGGGCTGAAGCCGATACAAATCCCAATCCCGGGCTCCCTGTGGGATTTCGCCATTCCAAGAGCTCATACCTCATATCGTTCGCGAGTAGACGAACCGTCGTTGTCTTTCCCGATCCAGCAGCACCTTTGAGAATAAGCACCCGTTGTCGAAGATGACCCAACATGACCTCTTCTAGCCATCTCCTTACATCCAAAACCTTCTTCTTATGGACTGCCAGCTCCTCGAGGTTTCCCGGTCCGAATCGTTCTGACCACGGCCGTGAGTTGTCATCGTTCGATGCATCTAGCCTGACAGGCTTAGGCGGTTTCAGAAACCTCTGGCTAGATGTAGGTGCATCCGCCGAGGCTGGTTGTGATCCGTCGCGTAATCTTTTCCTCGCATGTTGGCCTACGAGACTCGACGAACTAGCCTTGAGCTCTGAAATCTCGTCTTCCTCTGATATCGGGTCGCTGGTAATGTCCTCAATTGGAGTACGCCTCCGGTTCGAACTTGCTCCTAGCTCCGTAGCCCTCTGAGCTTGTTTGGAAAACAAGGTCTTGAGGTCTGCAATTTTCCCCTTGCCCTCTCCTGCGGCCGCATCCTTGGGCTTCCTGGGGCTTAAGCTTGTTACATTCTTTCGAGGTTGGGCGCGGCGAGTAGTGCGGACGGAACCGTTGGATAGCTTTCCGGAGTTGTTCCTTCCTTTTGAAGGACTAGGTGAAGCAGTCGGAGCTCGAAGTTTCGTGGGGGAGTTTGGTGAAGAAAGGAGGAAGTTAGTTAACGTGTTGGCTCGGGGTTGTTCATCTTCATCGTCTGAAGCGTCGACAACGTTCCGCCGGCGGCGCTTCGCTGGCGGAGCCATCAGTGCGACTGGGACATCGGTAGATTTTGTGTGTCATGGAGTTGCTTGTACATTCGTTAGGATCGCCTCTACGAGAACGATCGCAGGGGAGGAAACTATTTGTGAATACGCAGACAGGTCCACAGCTAAGGGTACTGGGGTTGACGTCGGAGATCCACTGTGTACAGTGTTTGCAGACAGAGCCCAGACTGCGCACTGTCCCTCTTATTTACATTCCAATACTACGAGTTAGGGAACGGTCCTCGTTATCAGCCCGATCTCTCTTTCTTAATAAGATAGAAGATATAGGAAAGTTCGAATGATAGTAAGTGCCCCATTTTAGATGCTCATTCCAATATACAAGTTTGTCAGACGAAATTGCAAGGAGGTAGTCTCTAGTTTGAATGCCTATGACCCGTAATAGGCAAGCAGCGCCGTTTGTCGTCAATCTTGTAGGCGGATCAAAGCACCATGCCTATTTGATGATACACTGTTCCCTGCTCTTGTTGAGCACATACGGTCTCACTCAACATTTCATTAACCACTAAATCAGAACGTCCAGCCGTGGAAGTTGTCGACAAAGGTCACAGCAGCACTAAGGTAGCGTTTGTTTTCGTCTCCCCATACTAAGTAGGCTTCCTTCATGGCTCGAATGGCTGACCATTTTAGTCCTGATTATACCTAAGTTGGCTGAGTAGTAGCTTACCCTTGACGTAGTGGGCATCTTTGGCCCAAGTAGAGCTCAACGCTTTGTTCTCCACGTATTTCCAGCCCTTGCTGTGAAGATCACTGTTGATGTTATCAAAATCAGGCTTGGGCCGTCCCTTGATAATGAAGATGGCCAGAACAAGTAGCCACCATTCTCTGACTAGCGGAATGTGATGTTCTGGAGGGAAAAATGGCAGAAGGATTCTGACTGCATGGCTTGTCGTCAATAAGTGAACCAGTAAGAAGTTGTAACCATGAGTCTCTGGCGGAACCGTAGCGACGAATAAAGCGACTGCCGCCTCTTGAGATAACTCGAACTGCTTCAATGGGTCATTGATTTCCCAAGCGTTCCAGTAACTCATAATCAGATCCTCGTGCTCGTTGAAGATGGTCTCTAAGTCATCCAGGCTTGGTTCCCTTGGAAACTTGTTGAATCGCTCATCTACCGCAGCTTTTTGAAGTAGGTGAAGCGGTGAGCTTGAGGCAAAAGGTGATGGCCTAGTGTAGGATGTTTGATCAAGGTATTTGTGGAAAAAGTTGTACTGAACACAAGCAAGTCCGAGGGCTTCCATGGCCAACTCCTTACAGTCCATCTCGAAAGCATACCCGAGATGGATAAGAGGATGGCCGACTACAAATGAGAATTAGCGCTTGTATTTGCAACTCAAGGAGTTTCCGTACGGCCACCAATTAGTCCATGGTACAGCGGGTTCTTGCCGGTGAACAGGAAGTGATCGACTTCTTTCCTCCAAGTGTAGCCGAACTGAATGGCAAGCTGGTCGTCAAAGAAGTCGACATAGGCTCGCTGATACCTCTTGTCACCAAGAAACTCCTGCCAGTCATCCTCGACTACCTCGGCAGGGGACGATTCCCATGGGTCTAATTCGAGAATCTGATGATCATAAATCTCATGAAGCTGCTTTTCGTTTGCTCCAAGCAGGTACGCCGAACTCAGAATATGAGGGTTGTGATTGTCGTATTGAAGGTTATGATAGACAATCGAATAATTGGCGTGGTTCGCTTTGATTAGATGCTTGAGACATCTCGCCCGCTTGTCCGGGTTCGTCTCGATGTGGTGAATCTCGACGCTAGGTAGGTTAATTGATTTTGGCCGGGATCCCGACCCGCCGGTTAACCATGATAGAAGGCCTGACATCTTGCACTGTCCGAAAGTTCTGGTGAGGAAATGTTGAGGGAGGCAAAGGCTCGAAGTCCTGAAGGGATAACGCGATGACGTCCCATCGAATCTGTATTCGTTGGGTAGAAGCGGATGTAAATTTGCACGGGGAGGGGTTCAGTTTGACACCAGGCAGCTCAGCGGAGGTAACTGATACTGCAATTGCGAAACAGTTTTCATTCATAATTAGATTACCTTAGCTATAAATCAACAGGTCGAGTTTCCTTTAGATAGTTGGAAACTCTCTCATAGCGTTCTAAAAAAGAAACAATAAAGACGAATCTTTTATAGCTTCGATTCGTAAGTCGTCTCATCCCCTACGGTGCGGATGCGGTAGGCCTGTGTGAGAATTGATGCAAATGGCGGGGCAAACGCTGAGACAGTTCGAAGCTCGGGCATAGGTTAGGCCGTTCGCTTATTCATCAAATAGTTACGTACCTGACCACAAAACTAAGGTAAGGCGCCTTAGTTTCTCGTCGAGACAGCAGCGTCTTCTACATTGACCTACTGCATACGCGCTTGAGCTGCGATGGATCCTAGGACTGGCCCCTTGATATATGCCGAGTTGCTGACCAACATTAGAAGAATCTCCGTCGGCGTGTCTTTTGTATCCCGCCCAGACAAGTCGACGAGAGTTGAAATCTCTGACCATGGTCGACGACTTCAGGTGTATCACCAGACACATTGTGAGACGTTGCATCTCCCAGCCCGGGTCGAAGTACCTACAGCAACCTCAGCTCTCCCAGTACCTGACCAGGACTCACTCGAATTCTCCTGGAGACTTCCAGTAGCATCAACAGAGACGGGCACGGTGCCCTTCTCTCCTGAGAATCAATCGATTCCATGGACTTCTGCGGACATCGAAGTCGGGTCACCGATATCTTGTCGAAGTTGTGCCCGCGAGTTTGTTCGAAAAGGCGTCATTCAGGTCTGGAAAGACTTACCAAGTGAAAATTGGGCAGAAATGATGGAATTCTGGCATTGCCATAAGCCACATGATCACAGCCATGATGATTCGGGGGTGTTGGCAACCAAGGGTTACGGAGCAAACACCGTTATATCTGTCCAAAGAAGCGTCGGTTTTGTGGACCTTACCTCGTTCTTGTTCTCAGAATCCGATTGTGAGGGACTGACGGTAGGTGCCCTCCGCCTCATCTCGCATCTCCTCCCAATCCCCACTGCCTCAGGCCTCACGCTCTGCAATCCGGGGGGAAAAGAAGATGACCACGTCGGCTTTAGGAGCCCCGCAGTGGTTTGGTCATCGATACAACCCCCCGAGATCAATATCCTTGTTATCCCCACTGTATGGGCAGTGAGCCTGTTTGAACCCTTCTTCCAAGAACGGGTTCTTCCAGGTGAAGCTGATGATGGCAACCTTCGTCCTTCATCCAATCTTCTAGAGAAATGGAAGCTAGGAAATGCAGGTTGAAGCACATCGCTTCCGGAGCGTGCTAGGAAATCGTATTGTTGGTCGTCGAATGATCGCTTACATCCCTTAGTACTCTTCTTCATCCATTGGATCTGGGTTTGATATCAGCAATCTAGCCCTGGATGATACAAAATCCGGAAACAATCTTCACATTTTCTGTAAAGGCTGTGAAACAGAAGTCGGACTTTTCAATGTCTTGGCATCCTCCGTAACGCTATTCAAGTGGCAAATTGCCTGCCAAACGGCCTTGCCGAGCAGAAACCCCAGCAGTTCAGAGTGCCTAGCAGCAACGCTCATCGCCACAATCTCGAGACATGGGTCGTCCAAGTCTATCATTACACCACATCTCTCCAGCCTATCTCATCCAAGGTCTCTGCGGAACGCAAAGGACAAGACCCAAGTGTTGTACTTATGGGTTCTCAATTCCAATGTTATCTACTCGTCAAATTGCGCCACTGGGAGGGGGAAAGCACTGAAGATATTCTTCCAGAAAGTTAGTATCGAAGAAGGAAATAACATGATCGAGTCTGTAGCCTCAGACGTGCAAGAGATTACGTTGCCACTGGAGGCCATCGAGGCTGCAGAGCAAGTGCTTAGACAAAGCAGCCTCCTTCTGCCGACAAATGAAAGACGCTTCAAGGTCTGGCATGTAGGATTGCTTGGGCGCTGGGAGTCTTGACTCCGAGTAGGACAGAGATCGATACATTACCTAGTAAATTTCCACTTAGTTTTTGAGAAACGTGGCAGGGATCATCCCCGGACTGTGCGTCTGAGGCTGAGTGAGACGACACAGCTTTGGGTGTTCACGGTGCGATATCCTTATTCACACTGCTGTGTGAATAAGGTACCTAGGCAGCTATTCTATGTCGCCTCTTCTCAGCCTCTCGCCTCTGCGAACTAACCAGCTGACTAAATTATCGCATTTCAACCCAACTTATTTCAGCTACTGTTACGCTACAGAAGGATGAAAGGGAGCCGTGGAGCTGCGCCACCTAATATTCGTTTTTCTTATTTGCGAAGCTGAAGTGGTGGGGAGCCTTCTCTAGAGTCCATCCACGTTGGCAACTTGCCAGCCCCGGTGCGGACAATGGAGTCTGACTGGGAAAACTACGTCCCGGCTGGATCTTTGAAAATTTCAAAGGAAGAAAGCAACATCAAAACGGAGCTCTGGGCTCTGGAAGAATTGCAAAGCTGGAAACATTTCATTCCTTCCAGCGTCGCGCCTGATACGGTCGACTTCCGCCAGCCATGGCTTCGTCCGGATGTACAAACTTCGCTATTGAGGGCCCCGATTCTCAGAGGATACGAAAGAATGTTCATTTCAAAATGGATCAAGCTCGAGTTTAGTACTCATGTTGAGGCTTCTGAGTATGGCACACTCCGGGTGTACCTGCTTCCCGACGACGTCTTGCGCCGTGCGGTTGATAGGTCGCATTCTATCACCAGGGGCCATCGGCAGGCTATGATTTGCTCCCTAGACTACTCGAACGATGCTTGGAATGGACGCCATACGGTTTCCCGCCTCAAGAATCACTCTTTATTTCAAGGTGCCGATTCCATCGAGGACAAACAAGATCCTTCCTTACTCTGGCTCTTCAACAACATCCCATCACCAAGGCCCAACCCCGACTCAATTATTGAGCCACACTCGCGAGATGCAATGAGTGATTTGTTGAATAGTAATGTTTCTGGATTGACGACAAAGCTCTATCCTTATCAGAGACGATCTGCGGCTTTGATGCTACAGAAGGAAGTTCAACCAGAGCGCATCTCTGATCCCCGGTTCATTCACGTTACAGACCAGCACGGTTCGGGCTGGTATGTAGACCCTGTTGAGGGCGCACTGCTGAGAGATCCTCGCTACTACGACGGTGTCTCTGGAGGTATCCTAGCCGAGGAGATGGGCTCCGGTAAGACTGTTATTTGCCTGGCTCTGATCCTTGCCACCAAGGATTTGCCTACAAAGCCCCCAGAAGTCTATGGCGGCGGGTCGTCGCCAGTACGGAAACGCATTGCCTCTCTTACTGATATGGCGGCCTCTTGCGCGACCAGGAATGGGGTCCCGTGGAAACCCTACTTCAACATATACAAGAAACAGTTTGGTGAAGACTTCACACATTGCATCGAAGCCCTCGAGCGCAATCCGGGACATTACTTCAAACCTCGTCCAAAGCACCAAAGAGCTGTTCGAAACAAGAGTTGGAAATATGCTCCACCGGAGAAGATTAACTTGAGCACGGGTAGTGTCATTGTAGTGCCAAACAACTTGGTAGCTCAGTGGAAGCAGGAGATACGCAAGCATACCCAAGAACTCAATGTTCTTGTTGTGATCAGAGGAGTGCAGGTCCCCTCTGAAGAAGCCCTCCTGCAGTATGACATTATTCTGTTCTCCCAGACTCAATTCGAGATGATCGCCAAACAGTATGGTGGATTCAAAGAGTCTCCGTTGTGTCGAGTACACTTCAAGAGGTGCATTATCGACGAAGGCCATAAGCTGGGGAACTCGAAGATAAGCCGGAAGAGCAATCTTCTCACCGGATTAGACGAGTTAAAGTTTTCCTCACGTTGGATTGTTACCGGAACTCCATCGCATGGCTTATTTGGAGTTGACCCCCATGAAAACACTGAAAAAAGCCCGCAAGCGCTGCGACAGCACCAGAATCCACCCACAGCATCACTAGGCGCGAATGAATCCTCTGTCGAGATGGAAAGAAGGGATCTAGAAAGGATCGGATCCATCGCTACTCTGTTCCTGAAAGCCCGGCCGTGGGCGAATGCTGTTCTCGAAGCAGGTGATGTACCGGCTGATTGGCTTGTCTATCTCATGCTGCCCAAGCACAGCTCGAAAGGCCGCGGGCGCTGGGATTGCTTGAAGTCAACCCTCAACCAGTTCATCATTCGACACCAGTTGTCCGACGTTGGTGATTTATTACCTTCTGTGGATCACAAGGTCGTTGTTCTAGAGGGATCTTATCAAGACCAATTGTCCCTCAATATTTTCTCAATGATGATCATATTCAATACCGTCCAGTCTCAGAGAACGGACATGGATTACTTTTTTCACCACAAGCAAAGGCGAAGCTTGCTCTTGATCGTCCACAATCTGAAGCAGGCGAGCTTCTTCGGAGGTTCCTTCTGGACGCATGCTGAGATTGCAAAGGCCGTTGAGACGGCCGAAACATTCTTGAAAGAGAGGAAAATTCCCATCAGCGCTGAAGATGAGCAACTGCTGAGGCAGGCTATAAAGGTTGGCCATCTGGCAATGGACAACAAACTCCGAAATCTGAGTAATCAATTTCATGAGATGCCAGTCTCTGTCAAATGCTTTCCCGCTGGAGCTGGCCAGTCATGGTCGTTAGATGGCGAGATGGGAGACCCTATGTACAGCTCAGCGAGCATGCTACTCGCTCTACAGAAACTGATATTCAAATCAGCCGCAGATCCGGCAGCGCTCAATGCCCTCCTTAATGGTCGGCTGTTTGAGAAGGGCCTCGACGAACGAGAGAAACTCCTGGCTGCATTATCAACTGAGAAGGAGGGCCGGCCAAATGCGGGTGAACCACAAACTCTAGCCGGCAACACCAAGCTGGGCAACGATAGTCCGCGAAAAACGCGATCCCACGGAGTAAATCGATTGAATATTGAAGAACGAATGAAGCCAGATACCTTTCTAGGGCCCCTCGAGATGACTAGAATCACATCGACTGTATCTTCGAAGCTTTCGTATCTGATCAATAGCATTATCAAATATCAAAAGGAGGAGAAGATAATCATATTCTACGACAACGATAATATTGCTTGGTATCTCGCAAGCATGCTTGACGTGGTAAGTGAACCGCATTGGAGCGTACAAAGTCGGTCAGAATTGATGAAATATAGTTGCAAATACAGCACCTGATCTACGCCAGAGGGTTGACCACGGACCGACGAGCACAATATGTGAATACTTTTCACCATAACCCGACATTCAGGTACCGTTCCCTCCGTTGATTGATAACTTGTCTGATCCCAACATGGACTCACCTCTTTCTTCAGAGTTCTCCTTATGGATATCTCACAGGCAGCTTTTGGTCTAGACATGAGGGAAGCATCAAGAATTTATTTCATTAACCCCGTCTTGAACCCTCAAATCGAAGCACAAGCTATTGGACGACTCCGTCGCATCAGCCAGCAAAAACCGGTCTCTGTCGAAACACTGGTTCTTAGAAATAGTATCGAAGAAGTTATCTTGGAACGCAAGAACCACATGACACAAGCAGAGCATCGCCAAATCAAGTCCATCTTGGATGTCCGGCCTGTTTACGACTGGATTAAGAATGCCAGGATTATCCCCTTGCCCGAAGGAGACCTTGACCATGCGGCTCAGATGGCACCCCTACACTCGCCACAATATGTATTTGGAAGAGGCTTTGGACGAGCTATCCATCCTGACGATGGACTGGTACTAGATGAGTTAGCGGTAGGCAGGCATGGTCTGTCGGAGCCAGCGGGGCCTCAGGAGATGGTCAATGGTCGCAAGAGAGCGCACGAAGTCGGTCCAGGCGAGGCCGGGTCCGAAGTCCAAGAGGAGAAGCAGGCCTCAATATTGGAGAAGCAAGATCTTGTAACGCGGCCATCGAGGAAAGTACGGTTCACAGTCGAAGTGGAGGGCGAGTAGCGGCCGGTTGGCCGAAGCGCTGGTAATTCCTGAGGCCTCACTTCAGCATGTTGGCCAGGATTCTCGGTTAGCGAAAACTGCCTGAGGGAGCTACCACACAGTATGATGAGATCAAAGCATTTTTCGAATAAGGCTGCAGCCAGGCTCATGCTGCTTTGTTCTCAAACGGCCAAACTCGTCGTTAGCTCAGGCCGTTGCAGGTTGATTAGCTTGCCAAAAGCGCGGGTAGGTGTTCTATATAGATGAGGGATGACGGATCGCATACTAGGGTCTATGAGAAGCAATTGACGGAGATAGATAGTGGCTCGGATCAAAAGTACTCGCACAAGGGCGGAATACGAGTTATTTGGGGGGGGGGGGTTCCATCACCGGATTTCTTTCAGGAGTAAAGGGTCGACAAAAGAAAGCATTTTACATGGCCGCTTCGACCTCTGCTATCCAGAGGGTTTCGATTGAGCTCCGCATTTTGCGAAGAGCAGAGAGAATCGTCAAGGCCTTGGTATGAACCTCCGAGACCAAGTCATTTAATCCCTGTCGGCCATCCTTCTGTGGCTCCACGGCGCGCACACTTTGAGAAGAGGCTCTTGAGTGGACGGTGATCTGAAACACTCGGTTATTAGTCCAGACCCACACACAGGTCGGGGGATGTTTTTGAAGACGGTGTCTATTTTTGATTTTGTGACGATTGGATGACTGCAGCAATGGCTAAAGATGCAAGAATCAAGATCTGAGGCGTTGTATTATGAACCAAGGATTAGGCACTAGCCGGGCTAGTGAGCGGGTGTGGCAGATCGCCGTCGCCTCATGCGTGAAATCGATCGATGTGGATGGACCAGCTACAGCCTCGGTTGACTCGCGTCTGAAAATCGAGGCTCGTTCATGACGCGCTATCGCAGCTTCGTGGAGATTCCTGGGGTTTCCCGTTATTCACACATTAGGTTCCTGATACAACTGTCATGATCTGGGGCGCCCAGAACCTTAAAGGCGAACAAAAGCAGGGAAGTGAGTGTTACCGGGATTTTGGCTGGGCGGTGGGTCATTGTTGGCACCGTCCAAGGCCGAGGAGAGAAATGTCGAGGCCAAGACAACCGGTTTTTTGTTCCTGGGAGGTGGCGCGACGGGGTTGTGGGCCGTTTCATTCGCGGTCGAGATGAATTTCATGCAATTTTGAGCCACTGGTATGTCTCCCCGAATGTCCTTGACGATACTTAAGGGTTGGGGGCCGCTGATGCTGATGCTGATGCTGATGCTGATGCTGATGCTCACCGACTGACCTAAAGCCGAGAGACATCGAGAGGCTTGGAACCAGAGAGGCGGCAGAACACCGACGAACGAATAGACAGACTAGGCAAAACAAATAAGCAAACAAACAAATGAAGGTGGCCCCGAACGAACCTTAAACATCTTCTCTCCTACTGCGGGGGTGTATGCCTGACATTGTCACGCTGCAGCGGCCTTGTTGGCTGTGAGAGAATGCAATCCTACGCGTCCACATGAAACCGCACCAGTCTACTTCGTCGTGCTACTACTAGCAGTCCAGCTTGGTTTGAACTACAGCATCTTTCTTGGGGGGGAAGGGGAGGACTGAATTCGTCATCCTCTCCGGCTTCTTTTTCATTGCGCCGCTTTTTATTTTCGTTCTCATTCATTCACCTTCCTCACCGACTCTTCAAAGGAGCCCTCGAGCAACTCAATTAAGCATCATCACCGAATGTGCAGGGGCTGAAATTGCTGGATCCTGGTCGTCGCCGCACAGCACCTCGAGTTGGACGAGCTGCAGCATCCCAGTACTTACCGTCTTTCGATCATATTCCCCAAGAGAAATAGGATAACCGACCAGGAGGTTCACCGGAGCCCTAGCTGCATATCGACTCGCCACAGCAGACGACAATGTTCGAAGTTCAGCATGACCATGGCTGCGAAGACTTTAAGAGATACTTTTCTCGAGGCCGCAGCTCTATGACGGCGCTCGAAGACAAGCGGGCAGAGGAATTTCGGAGGCATGTGTGGGCGATGACCATGCTTGATGAGGATTCATTGTCTGGGCCGAGGAGCAGGCATTCTCTGGGACATGTGTAAGTCTTTGTGTCTTTGTTTTCGTCCCTCCTCTCCAACAGCGCAACACCACGGCGGCGGTCTCCAATCCCGACTCCAACTCCGAATCCAACTCTCAAAACATGACACATCATCATCATCACCACCACCACCACCATCACCACCATCATCATCATCATCATCATCATCATCATCATCACTCTTGTCAGAGATCGGACGGCCGTTTGGGTCTGACCTGGGCCTCCCGTTCCTGGTCGGGGGTTTGGTGTCGGATGTCGTCTCCACCCCCATCTCCCATTCGGCGGTACTGGGAGTCTCCCTGCGAACCAACGTTGAAGAGATTTCCCTATTCAGATTCATGGGATCAGTGCGATCCGGGATGGCGTTATGCCAAGATCCTCCTTGGCATCAAGTGCTGCCTTCGAATTTCGAGAACCCGCTGGCTGCTGAGGAATACGGGCTAAGTTGTCTCGTCGCTTCAGGTGAAGCACTCGGCTACTATTAATGATGATTACGCACACATTGTCTCCCCCAAACTCAATGTCTCGGCAGCCACATCCCTCCTCTATCACCGCTGTCCCCATTTTCATTCTTTTAATCCCAAAAAAAAAAAAA